>JANIWN010000059.1:0-81086 GCA_030555635.1 Sugiyamaella neomexicana | reverse complement strand
TTTCCACTTTTTGAAAGTGTCATAGGGAAACCAGTTCTCTCACGATAATATGGGGAAAACCTATGACGACCGCTCACTGGGTGAGAAGCTGTCGGGGCCTATGACGACGACCATTGAGATAGAGATAGATCCCATGCATCATACTTGAGCACCCCTTCGTAACGCACTCAATTGTTTGCAATTGACCACATTGACAGTTTTCGCCATCAATTCGATTGTTAAAACAATTACAAAGGGTTTTTGTCAAATTACCAATCGCAAATCACGTGACCTCAATGCAGTGAAAACTCCACCTCAACATTAATGTACGCACATAACCCCACACGGTTAGTCAAAGTGGCCGAGTGGTTTTAAGGCGTTGCCCTGCTATTATAATAGCCAGGCATTGGGCTCTGCCCGCGCAGGTTCGAGTCCTGTCTTTGACGATATTAAGTTTTTTGCCAATATTAGAATTATATTTAAAGAGGTAGGGTGAATGACTGGAAAACTGGAAATCTAGAGTCTAGTAAAATGTTTAGACAAGGCAAATATTGTCTCTATTGATATATTTATGTGACCCAATTTCAAACGCCGGTCATTTTTTTTTTTTTGTATCTTCGCAATCAATTGTATCGTTCAATGCCGGCTTTGCATACTTTAGATTAACTTTGATCTGAGACGAGTCATTACGATATCCGGCGCTTGGCTGAGCGTGTAAAATAGATAGTGATTGTTACAAAGATACCAGTTTTAGGGTATAGGATATAAACCAAAGTTCTGTTAACAATGATCGTTATACCTATCCCGATTAGGTTGATGAGAATTAAAGACTACTTCCATATAATCAAGATACCATCACTCAGCAATTCCTGCTCCCTCGACCCCCGCCCTATTACGCTGCCTATTACGCTGCCTATTACGCTGCCTATTACGCTGCCCCCCCCGCTCCTTCAACAATTTCACTATTTCCCCTCACCCCCGCATCCTTCCCATAACCCTCACCCCTACCCATTTGACAGTTTTTTCATTCCGGAAATCTTTTCTCCACCGTTTAGTCATCATCCTCCCCAACCCCACTCCGCCGTACGGTCCGTGAACTGGGTGGTAGCTGTTGATCTTTGCTTTACTTTGCCTATATCCCGCGTGAGCACGAGTCACTGGCTTAAAAATAGTGTGCGTACCAAGCCTGTGGGGAGACTAGAGCGCTTATCCCGTGCAGCAGCAGGCGGGTAGCGAACAAACCTGCTAATGCTAAAAGTACCCTACTGAATGTTCTCTGGTTGTTTTATTTCTACTTGTAACAGATCTGCCCCCCCTCCCCTCGTTCTTTTCCAACCCCGAGTACTACCCCTCATCTTCTCGGTATCTTACCCCTCTCAGAAAAGCTCACGATGATGGTTATCGACGATACTCGAAAGCGCGAACCCCCCGACTCTCCTGCTAGTAGTGGGGATATGAAGCGCCGTAAATCTCGAAAGGGTCTTCAAAAACAATATACTTGTGAAGAGATCGAGTGTGGTAAGAAGTTTACTCGACTTGAGCATTTATGTCGGCATCAGCTGAATCGTAAGTTGGTGGTGGTGATGGTGATGGTGATGGTGGTGGTGGTGGTGGTGGTGGTGGTGATGATTTGGCCGTCGTACCCCGCATAGTATTTTTCAGTGGTGTGGTTTGGTGTGGTTCATGACTTTCGAAATTCAATCAATTACTAACACTTTAGACAAACCCAAAGAAATCTTTCAATGCGATTGGGAAGGCTGTGACAAGACATTTGTGCGTATTGACCTTAAAGAACGTCATATAGAACGTCATCGCAAAAGGCTGATTGAGAAAAAAGGCCCTTTGAAATCCAAGCGCCGTGGTTCTTCTATAACTGGACCATCTCCTACTACTTCTGCACCTGGAGGTATCATCAATCCATGGGGAGATAATGAAAGCGATACCGGTGGAAGTAGTGGTACTCATGAGAATGCCAATATAATTCATTCAGTATCGAATATTGGTGGTGTTGGTGGTTCTCATGACAATACCAATCATATTAATACTACCTCGTCGGTCGACAGCCCTACAAGTGCGTTTTCTCCTGGCCTGTTGGGTATGACTTCGAAAATATCCTCAATGTTCACTCTACAACCTCCAGGGAATGGACTGTATTTCGACGACGAAGCAAACGGCAATAATAATAATAATAATAATAACAGTAATAACAACAACAAAAATAGGAGTACTAATAACAATGTTCCTTCCTCATCACCCTTAGCTGCGCATACCAACCACTCACCATCTTCTTTTTTCAATGCTTCTGCTAACACCAACAAAATGCATCTTGCTGCTACTACCACTGCAGCCCCCAGCTCCTTCTATGGACCATCGCTCTCTCCTTTAATGAGCTTGAATGGTCCTGGGCCTCTATTAGATACGGCAGCTTCTCCAGCAAGTGCCTATATTGACAGAAGAATATCCGATCTCCGGACCACTGTATTACTCTCGTCCAACTCCGTCAACAGCCCACCAAACATGTCATCCAACTCCATGATTGATCCGACTTTTGGTGGCCATGAGCATGAAACTCATAATACCAACAATAGTAATATGAACGGTACTACTCAATCAGCAAGCACCACTCTACAAAATGTTGACAGCGCAAATACAAATGGTACCACCCTAATAGTGGCCCCTCCACCAATACCACAGTCTTCACAAGCTTCTGCCCGCGCTGCAAATGGCATTCACAATAACTCGTCCATTTCCGCCACAACTACTTCTACTACAACGCCCGCCGGAACCGCCTCCTCGGTACCGACATCGGTAGCCACTGTTGATGCTTCGTCAACTGTTGCAGCAGGAAGTGAAAACGATGCCACACCAGACCTTATTTCGTGGCTATTCTCGGATGCCATGTTATCTAACACAAAAGAGCCTTTGCTGTCTCCATCCTTCTATACATTTGATTCCCCTTTATCTCTTCATAGTCTATTGTCTCCTCCAGTAACACAAGATGAAGTGATTATGAGTGAAAGCAAGCGACATGATCTGATTTCACTAATCCCTTCGCTGGATGCTTACGAAGACTCGAATTTGCCGGCATTACAGACATTTATTGCCAAATATTGGACATATTTCCACCCTCAGTATCCATTGCTGCATAAACCAAGTTTCCAAGCCGACACATGTCCACCAGGACTCCTTCTAGCAATGATTATGATTGGAGCTCATTTTGCAAAGGCAAGAGATTTTGCAACCAAAATTGCTGAGCCCTTGAGGTGGATTATTTTTGGATCGCCAGATTTGTGTCCTCCTGCTAAACTGTGGGTGATTCAGTCGCTTGTATTGCTTGAAGTTTATGAGAAATCTCTCACCAATAGAAAACTGCACGAAAGAGCTCACATTCATCATGGTACACTACTGCAGCTTATTCGTCGCGGCTCGGCTTTAACTGGTGACGATACTCCTCGAGAGCTGGATCCATGGCAAAGATGGATTGAAACTGAAGCCACCAAGCGTGCAGCACTCATGGCCTTTTGCCTTGATGTTTTCGATGCTGCTTTATTTGGCCATTCCTTAGTAATGTCTGTTCATGAAATCAGATTATCACTACCGTGTTCCGAAGAGCTATGGGATAAATATCCAAGTGAAAAGTGTATTCCTCGTACCACGGCCCAACCATTCCTTGTCGAGCTGAAGAAAATGCTCAACAAGACACATGTTGAAACTGGCCCATTTGGCCGTAGAGTACTTTTAAGTGGCTTATTATGTATATCGATCCAGATGCAACAGAGAGATTTACAGGCATCGAGTGTTGGTTGGGGTGCGTTCCGAAATACTTGGAGAGATATCTTGACTCCAGCGTTTGACTTTTGGAAACGAGATTTAGATGAAAGCTGGCTGAAAGAAATAGATCAAGAGTCGACGGCAGCTATTGATGGTGAAAAGAAAGACGAAAATGGTCTTGTAGTTGCCAACGGTAATAAGCCATCTCTGACCCCTCCGACTTCTTCGTCTCCCACACATATGCATATGGACTATTTACCGTCTCCTCTTGATATTCATGGCTGTACTTGGCCATTTTATCATTTGGCTCACATTGTCATGTTATGTTCACCTCTTGATTTCCAAACATTTGCTGGCTGTCCTTCGACATTCAACCACCGCACTCGTAAAATCGACCAAGACAATTGTGCTCGTAGAATCAAGGAATTAATTCGAAATGTTTGTGGACAGCAGGCATTGTGGCATGCTATTCATTTTTTAAAAGAAATCTTCTTATCGACTCCTGCTGAACAGGCAAAAGATGAGGAAGCGAGTAGTCATAGTCCCGGATCTTCTTATAGTTATCTGAAATGCTCATGTTCTCATTTGGTATCAAGAAGTCTCGCTCCTAGTGGGGCTGCTACGCCAAGTGAAGAGCCTGTCTCTTCTTCTTCTTCTTCAATGGGAACTGTTCCTCCTTCTTTCAATGATATCATAAAAATGGAGTATGTTGGTCGTGAAGACCCGATTGGCAAACGGGCCCATATGGTGTATATCTGTACCATGTTGGTATGGGTCTATGGGTTTTGTGCAGAGGGGCCTGAGACAGATGCTCTTGAAAACTATGAAATAGACCACCCAGAATTAAAAGCTGTCAATAAACGAGTCGACAATCCAGAAGAGATTGTCGATCTCATTGACCAGACTACAGGACATATTCCAGAACGTGAGGATGGCTATGAATTCCTGTACCGAATGTCATGTTATAGGAGTTCACAGTTGGACGATGCCATGGGCAAAAGTCACACAGTTGGGTTATTGAGACTGGTGCGGAAGTCTCTCGAAAATATGGACTGGGAGATTGTTGCTGAAGGAAGAAGGATGTTGACTCACTGCATGTTGCGATCTTTAGGATTTAAAGAAAATACATGCGAATACATGTTTGGTCCAAAGACCAGATAAATAAAAGAAAACAGATTGGCGTTGTTGGGTGTTTTTTGTATAAAAAGATATTTATTGTTTAATGAATGAGATGCTTTGTATTGTTTCGGTGATGACTTTAAAGTTATATGCAAATATATAGGTTTTTAGGAGATGAGTCCTAGAATCACAGTCCATGCCAAGTTCACTAATGCATTGAAAGGCACAATCATATCCACTGGAATAAAGTAGAATACTGCGATTGAGGCGGCAGGCCATACCAAGAAACTGGTCCTCAAGGTGTGGAAAAATAGCTATATACGTTAGTTCTCGACAACAATCTTCCTGAATCACACTGGCTTACCTTTGTCAAGTAAATGCTTGGGTCTTTGCCATCCCAATAAGCGCTATAGCTGAGAAACACAAAGATTGAAAATGGATTGCCTAGTAACTGATCCGAGATGATTTTTGCAGGTGCCCATACAAACATTTTGTTCAGTCTATCAGTCCAGAATTTCTTAATCATGTTAGTGATCGGTATCCAAGTCAAAAAAAAATGCCCACACTTACCGTCCAAATACCATTGATAACGCCCCAGATATAGAATTTGAACATATGAGAAAGCCGAATCTGCCGCAGCGTCACGGCCTGAAGAAGACCCTGTGCCAAACCAGACATTGATCCAGCAGCTATAGCAGCTGCTCCGTAGCCGCTAATCGAAAATAGTCGTTCATAGATCACAAAGCAGCCAACAACTAGAATCGCTTGTACCAATACAATGATCAGTTTGGTTATCAGATATCCTCGTCCATGTCGAGTGGTCTTTTCGTCACTAATGACTGCGTCACTATGTGGTTTTGCTTCTGAATCAGTGTCAACAGTAGGAGGATGGATTCCCCTTAATTCGATATCTTCTGGCATCAATGACAATCGTGAATAGTAGACCCCGTTGCATATCTTTCGTAAAAACCAACAACCGTGAACCACACCAACGAACAGTCAAAGTTCTCCAATTCAAAGATGAACAACTCTAATATCAATCTAAAAAGACAGCCTGACAAAATAAATGATCTTCAGACGTAAACTTGATTGCATTACCTGCCTGCATATTTCACCAGCCAGCAGAAACCTGTGTTGGATAAAGTGTATATTTTGCTCGTGGGCCTTACCCAGATATTCTGATCTGTGAAATCTTCTAGGATCAACTTCGACTCACCTCGTTCTATCGATTATATCGGTGTTGGTAATTGGAGAACTGTCGCGTGCTCGTGTCACAATGGCGCCAAAAAAGGAGAAGAGTAAGAAGGGTCCTTCCGATCTCCAAGCCCTTAAAGAAGATGATGTAAGCACCCACGAACTACAGGCTTTGTTCTCTCATTCTAACACATTTTACAGCGCCTTCAAGCAGTAGTCCTTACTGATTCGTACCAGAACAAATTCTATCCTCTAACAATTGATAGTCCAAGAGTAAGTACATAACAATGGGTGGTCAAGTGTGAAATTTCTAACTTTTTTTTGTCAAGTGCCTCATGCCATTAGCAAACACCCCTTTAGTCGAGTACACATTGGAATTTCTGGCAACTGCCGGAGTAGGTGAGGTCTATGTCATGAGCTGTGCTCATGCTGATCAGATTGAAAAATATATCGAGAATTCGAAATGGAACCGGCCAGAGTCTCCTTTTGTCATTCATACCGTTTCATTACCTGAAACTCTGTCTGTGGGAGATGTCATGAGAGATTTAGATACAAAGGGCATCATCCGGTCCGATTTCTTATTGATCGGTGGGGATGTAGTATGCAATATTGATATCAGTGAAGTGGTCAAGGCTCATAATGAGAGAAAGCTAAAGGACCGAAACGCCATCATGACGGTTGTGCTTCGAGAAGCGAGTGCTTTACATCGAACGAGACAGCGATCCAAGCCTGGGTTGTATGTTTTAGATGATGAGACAAACCGATGCTTGAGATATGAGGTTGCATCTGGATCATCTAATAAGGTATCTATTGACGGTGAACTATTAAGTGAACATGAAAACATCTCTGTTCGAAATGATCTGATTGACTGCCATATCGATATCTGCACACAGGATGTGCCGGCGTTGTTTACCGAGAATTTCGATTATGACGATATTAGATCAGACTTTGTTCGAGGAATCTTAACTTCAGATCTACTTGGCAAGACTATATATGCGCATATTCTTAATCATGGCTATGCCGCTAGAGTGCAAAGCATCCAGACGTACGATGCCATTTCAAAAGACATCATTTCTCGATACACTTATCCTATAACTCCCGATAACAATGTTTTGGAAGACCAGACATATACATATCAAAAGGGTCACATTTATAAAGAAGATGGTGTGGTGCTGGCTCAGTCATGTAATATTGGTAGTGGCACTGCTATTGGATCAAAGACTTTTATTGGTGATGGTACCAATGTAAAACAGAGCGTCATTGGACGAAGGTGTAACATTGGTAAGAACGTTAGCCTAGAGGGGTGTTACATCTGGGATGATGTCGTTATTGAAGACGGAGTCGTCGTCACGAATTCCATCATTGCCAATGGCTGTACTCTAAAGAGAGAATGTATAGTTCAGGCAGGTGCAATTATCTCAAGTGGATGTATTGTGGGTGTTGGCCGTACTATTGCAAGCAATATTAAGCTGACAATGAGCAAGCGAGAGGAGATTTTCGATGGAGATGAAGAAGAAGATGATGATGATGATGAAGAAGAGGACGAAGATGAAAATGAGGAAAGCGCAGGTCCGGTCAATCCTCGGGACCCAGCTTCAACTGTTGGCCAGGATGGCAGAGGGTTTATTTTCCATGAATCTGACATGTCCGATGATGATGATAATGACCGAGAAGACTATGCTATAGACGGCCTTGTATACAACATGGACCAATTAAATTTCTCGGACTCATCTATTGAGAGCATTAGTAAAGCGGGTGAAAAGAAACGCAGGAAGCATCATAGAACCCTAAGCACTGCTACCGCCACCTCTGAAGACAATGATGACGAGGAAGACTTTTCCAAAGAAGCGCTTGCATCAATCGAAAGATCTATTATGGATAATCACAGCCAGGAAATTGCATTATTAGAACTTAACACGCTCCGTATGACTATGAACGTGCCTCATGAAGAGGTTCGTAAAGCCACTATTCATGCTCTAGTTGTTCATATCAGTAAACTAGTCAACACGGGAACTTTAGAGTTAAAGGCAGCCACTATAAAAATGTTTTCCGAGTGGAAGACTGTTTTGTCGCGAATTGTATTTGACAGAAAAGATCAGTCCGAGTTGCTTTTGTATCTGCAACAAGAATGTTCAGAGCAGAAGGCCAACGGAGACAAGCTACTTTTCTTTGCCGCTTCAACATTATATGACAAGGATATCGTAGAAGAAGCAAGTGTCTACGACTGGTGGGACAATCCACTATCTACATCTACCGAGAAGCTGCGGTCTGTCCGTGGCGTGGCCGGTCAATGGGTGACCTGGTTGCGGGAGGCAGAAGAGGAATCTGAAGAAGACTCTGACGAGGAATCGGATTAGATCTAGACTAAGAATACATGTGTGCACTTAAGACAATCGGTCGTGATCATCTGATCAATCATAATATAAGAATAAATGGGTAGACCTTCGGACCCTGTCCGGAGCAAATAAATAAACTCCAAACTTACATAGGGTGCCTCACCTCTGATTTTATGGACAAGGCTCTGAATAATCCCCAACCGTCGAATGAAGCTCGGCTTCTTGGCAAAAATAGGATAATCAGGCCGGCGAATTTCTGGCGAAGAACAGAAAAGAGCGACGACGCCAGCAGCTTGTTCTGGCCTAGACTGAGAAGCAGGTACATATGCTGTTCCTGCATGCTTCTACACATATTGAGAGGTTAGGGCCTGAACGCGAGATTACCTGTTGACATCTTACGTATCGGTAGAATCTTGGCAGATGCAGGTAGATTACATCCGAAACCCATATACATAGTATAAGTAAGGACCACTAATAGTGTTCATGCCAATTGGAAAAAGATTAAATATAAGCGAGAGCATCCGGCAGCATCACGTACTACTGTAATAGTGGGTGCGACAGCAATTAGGGGGCCTGACAATTAATTCCTCGATATAAATTAGAGTATTGATAGGTTGCTGTAAAAATTGCTGCTTGCTGCTCCTGTAAAAGTACACTTTGTTGATTGCAGGCGATCGTAATTGATTGTGCAAGATATATATAAATTTATATGCTTCACTAACGTCAGCAGAAATCAAACTTTGAATTCACATCATCAATTCCTTATGAGCAGGAGCGCAGCAGGGCAACAAACGCCAGCAGTGGTGAATGTCTTAGATGATATTAATGGAGACCAATTTGCAAATACAGGAATAGGTACATCGAAATCCTTTCCAGATGTCGACGCCAATGATCTTAGACAAGCCGTCCCCGGCTCATTGGCAGACGGGCCAGATATGTCCTATCATTCAGGTACGACTATGAGATCGGGTCCAAAACCTGTTTCTAGTATTCGCAGTTTCGGCAACTTTAGAAATGAATCATCTATGAGTAATCGACTGTCGCCATTAGCCTATTCCCCCAGCTTGGCAGCTGCTATGGGTTCTACTTCTCCTGGAATACTTGCCCACGATTCTTCAACTTCATCTCAGTCACCAGTCAGTGGTGGAAGCCCATCATACTTTCCTAGAGCTCAACTGCTTAGGGGAGGAGCTGCCAGTGCCACTTTTGATGGGGATTACGATGGGTTGAGTATTGATACAGGATCCATCAAGGCTAGAACGCGTGCCTCGAGTATTTCTTCCTCAGTAATATCGTATCCGCCAATCGAGATAATGTCTGTATCTGATAGCATTGTCTCTGAAAACAATATTTTTGATGACAGTATTCATCGTTCTGCTGCCAACGCCGAAGATACCCCAAAATTACCTGCTGTGGACGGGTACAGTCAGCTACAGCCGATATACCCATACTATTACAACAGTGTCAGTATGTATCGAGCGACTGATAAAGAGACTGGAAAGCCAGCGTTACTAAAGGTATCTACCAGAGGGTCTTTAGAAGACTTGACGCGTATAAGGCATGAATGGAGCGTTGTCTATCCAGAAAGCTCGTCAAGCACTGAAATCGACCATATAGACGGTGTTTTAAGGCCCGAACGATGCCTACGAATTGGTAATGAGCTGGCCAAAGTGGTGTTGGTCTATCCAGATAGAAATAATCTGATGACACTTCGTGAGAAGTTCATATCTAGTGTATTTCCACAAGCCAGTCACAACCACAAGCAATCACCTTCTGTTGGTGGATCAGACAGTATGAGTGTAGACTCATCCAAATTACCCGTGAGAACTATGCAGGAGGTTATCGACATTCTTAAATTGATGATCGGAGTAGTGAAGACACTTCACAAAATCCACGAGCACGGGCTTACTCATAATGGATTGACCACATCAACCATCTTTATTAATGATAATGGAGATACATTCATTTCCGGCTGGGACTTTAGCTTTTCACTAAGGGCAGAAGATACGTCTCGGGGATACCGTAAAACTCATTTAAAACAGATCGCAGACTGTATGGGCTATGTATCCCCAGAAACAACTTGTCTCATCAATCGCCTAATTGATTTCAGAGCTGATTTTTACAGTATAGGGTGTATTATTTATGAGGTCTTACTTGGATGGCTACCGTTCAGATCATCTGACCCATCTCAGTTATCTCATATGCATGTTTTGAGAAGCCCGATAGCTCCATCTCTTCTTGCTGACTGGGTTCCAGAGGCTTTGAGTAGAATTATCATGAAAATGCTAGAAAAGAATGCCGATAATCGATACCAGTGTGCCATATCTGTAATCTCCGATCTTGAAATGGTGGTTCATAGTCTTGAACACTCTGATGGTATTGATGTGGAAGATTTTGTTCCCGGATCGCTCAAGAGTATATCGTCAAAGTTCATGGTACCGCAGCTGATCTATGGACGTGATTCAGAATTAGCGGCCCTGCAACAATGCTACACAAAGAACAAGGTCACTGGCTTACAGTTTGTATTTGTAGTAGGAGAGCCTGGTTCTGGTAAATCCAGACTAGTGGGCGAATTGGAGCGGTCAGCCATTGCACAGAACTGTTTTTTCTCCGTTACAAAATACGATGAATACCAGCGGGGCCCACCATTTTATACCATCGTAACTGTCCTTAAAGATATTGTTCATCAAATATTATCCGGATCAATTGAATATATCACCCATTGGCGTGACACAATCATGACAAAACTGAAAATCGATCTATCAGTTCTATTTGACGCCATACCTGAATTAAAAGAGCTTCTGGGGTACGAGTATCTGATGTTATTGCCTAAATCAGTGCCATTAGGCTCAGTACCGAGGGAAATGAGATTCAAATTCGTGGTGAAGAGCCTATTCTGTCTCTTTGGAAGACATGGAATGACTGTTTTCCTTGATGATATCCAGTGGTGCCCTCAAAACGAGTTGTCGTTTTTCCGAGAATTATCATTATTCGCCAATGAAAAGTACGACGGATCAATAAATATAAAATTCGCCTGTGCTTCAACTCCTGATAGTTGGAATAAATATACCGGATTAGCTAGGCTGGCCTATGAGTTGAACGGATTGTTTGAGGAGATCCATTTAAAACCATTGTCGTTTGATGCCGTGCGAGAAATCGTTGACGACACCTTTGGTAATTCCTCAACAAGACATCAGCATAATGGCATTTGGAGACAGCGCCGAAGGCAGGATTCGCAGAATGCCAATAATGGAGATGGCAGCCTGAATAGTAACATGATTTCAAGCGCTTCCTCCGTTTCGACATCCGTTCAAACGGCATCTTCAAATAATGGTTCTGGCGCCAATCTGCAAAAACAGCAAATATCCCCAACATCAGTTGAGCCCCAAGTACAGTCTCTTTCAGAGACTGTTTATAAAGTAACAACTGGTAACCCTCTATTTATTTCCTTTCTTTTAAAATATCTGTTTTATGAGGAGTACATCTACTATGATGATGCTGACAGATTAACAGGAGGTAAATGGAAGGTGGACTTTGATGGCCTCAGCTTATTAGCTATTCCCAAATCCGTAAAGGAAGTGGTTATCCTGATATTGAAAAAACTACCTCCCGAGACGAATAGAATCTTAAGATATGCGGCCTGCATTTGCAGTAATTCATTCACTCTGGAAGATTTGGCTATTGGAGCCAATGTATCATTTTCTGAGGCTGCTACAGCATTACATGCAGCGCTTTATTTCCAGCTTATTTTACCCACTAGTATTCATTACAAGTTCCCTTTCTTGGACCCAGTAGGTACAACGCATATCGACTTGTGCGATGATGAAATCAGGAAAGTGGCTGCCTCCTCTACGTATAGATTCTACCATGATTTGGTACAGCAAGCTGTTTACTCGTTGTTAGAAAAGCAGGAAGCTCTTGAAGTTCATCGCTTAATTGGTTTAAGATTACTTGACCAAAATGATGTCCAATCCCGTTCGACTCATAGACTGCTTGAAATTGCTAATCAACTCAAACATGCAGTGCCCATTGTGAAGGAAGATGAAAGACCCGTATACATCGAACTAAATGCCATGGCTGGAAATGCAGTCTACGCAATATCCGATTTCGACATGGCATACGACTATTTCCAAACTGCTAATAAACTACTACCTGAGTCTTCGTGTACGAAGGTTTCAGAAGAGATAAATCTTAAACTTGTTGAGCTTCAGTATAATCGTAAAAATTACGACGACTGTATTAGACTGGTCGAAAAGTCCCTACCACAGTTCCCATCTGCTTGGAGCAAAGCTGCTCTTCTACGTATCAAGGCCATGGCGCTTTTTGATAAGGAAGAAGCAGCAAAGGCGACTACTACTGGACTAGAAGCGCTGAAATTACTAGGATATGAAATACATGAAGATCAGGAATGGAATAGAGATTACTGTCGCAGGCTGAGGCCGAGAATTCCTGGGTCAGTGTCTGAGATTCGGGAACTGGCAAATGCAAAACGCTCCACAGATCCTAACATCCTTCTTATCCAACAGATAATTTCTACTGTGAGCATTCGACTATATTTATGGGGCAAGGCCGAATGTCTGCGCTCATTAGTATTCACGTCTTTGATTTTGTTCATGGATAACGGATGTTCTGGTGCATGTGCATTTTCTCTCCTGTCACTAGCCAATCTATTCCAGAAAGACGGCGGAAGTGCAAATCTGACCCTTGCTTATGAGTATTCAAAACTGGCTATTGTTATATCTGAATATGATATGGATATCAGCATGGACGTCGGAACCACTATATACGAGTATTATGCTCTGACATTGGCAATATATTTCGAGCCTCTGTCGGAGGTCATCAGGTAGGTGATATTATTAGAGCGACCAGAGGAAATACTAATGTCTTCTTTAGATATAATGATACTGTTTTCTCGTCCGGTCAAGTTACGAGTAGCTATGGCGCTAATCTGAGCACCTCATAGTAAGTGTGATATCTAGGTGGTCAATAGTTTAATTCTGTACTAACGCAGGTAGCGATTTGAGACCGCTGTGGAAACTGATTTCAGGTGAGCCTGTTCAATCTGTGATCAAATCGTTTCAGACTATTAAACCAGTTGATGATAACGAATCGGCTAGATTATGGATTAGATTGCACGTTCAAGGATTATGTAATTTGATGGGTTCAGGCAATAACGATCCGTCGAATTTGGAGGGCGCCTATTTTGGAAACAAGGAATCAGTAGCAAAAGTAATGGAGAGCAAATCATTAGAGATTAAGTATGCATATTTTCTGTTGAAGATGCAACTGGCTGTGATTCATCGTTATAAGTACGTGGCTGCTCATATCATTTGTAATGAATTACCAGAGTTGATATCTCAGGCACCTATCACCGTATACCACGTAATGGTAACGTTTTATGGGGCTCTGGCATTGATTGACAAATCTACTAGAAGTGAATCAGATGATGCTCGGTTAGACCGATTTACTAGCGATCTAGAGATTTGGTCTAAACAGTGTCCTAGCATGTTTCTTCACAAATATTTGCTAATTAAGGCAGAAATGAATATTGACTGCGACAACATCATTGTTACTTTGGACACATATGAAGATGCCATCAAGTACGCTCTGGATGGCGGGTTTATCCAAGAAGCGGCAATAATTAACGAGCGATGCGGGGACAATCTACAGGGGTATTCTAAACAAAGGAGTCTTACGTATATCAAAGAAGCATGCCGCCTATTTTCATTGTGGGGAGCACACAAGAAGGTCGAACAACTAAGCAGCAAACATGGCGAATTAGCACCCTCGCCGTTTGAGCTTTCTCATCTAAATATGTCTTCTACCGATCTGCAGAACCAGCACACATCTGCCGTAGTGTCGGATGGTAGACAACGTCCATCCATTCTGCCTGCTAACTTTCTTTTACAAAACAGCTCCCCTTTGAGATGGATTTTATCCAACTTATTTAGAGAAGGGTCATTAGATGGTCATAATACAGTTGAAAAACAAGATGGGCATAATGAATCGTTCTCGACCCGGTCCATGAGATTGGTACGGAAGTTTGGTCAAGATGGTGAAAGCTCTGTTGGGATATCTACAGCCAACAATAGTTCTAGACGAGCGGCCGACCATGATCAGCAATTCAAAGCTACCCTTCAGGCATGTTTAGATATTTCCGAGTCGATTGAAATGAGCTCCATTATAACCAAGCTCATTGTAAGTGTGATGAAAACGCTTGGTGCAGATTATTGCACTTATGTATCTTTAGACGATGATGGGGAGCTCTACGTGGATGCAATAGGAATCCTGAATGGGGTTAATATTATTCCACACGAACCGCTGATATTCCGCACGGATGTTGCCCCCATCAACCTCTTACAAGAGGTGATAAGCACTGGATTATCAGTTAATAGAGGAACAGATGCCAAAAGATTCGAGAATACCTATGGCCAAGACCATTACTTTCACCATCGTCATTCACAATCCGTTATGTGTTTACCTATTCAGAATCAGATCAAAATAATTGGCGCATTGTACGTGGAGCAGCAGAGTCTGCCGAAAGTGTTTACAGTACCCAGGATGGAGTTAACCACTCTGCTGTGTACAGCAGCAGCAGTATCAATCGAGAAAGCCAGACTTTATCAGCAAATGGATTTCGCGAAGAAAGCAGCCGAAGATGCTACAGCAGAGAAAGCAAGCTTTCTGGCCAATATGTCACACGAAATTCGTACACCATTTAATGCTCTGCTGTCATGCTCTATTTTTCTTCTGGACACGGAATTAACAGAGATTCAGCGTGAATATGTCGAAACAATTCGAAGCTCTGCAGGGTTAACATTAAATATAATTGACGCTATTCTGGCGTTTTCCAAAATAGAGCATGGTTCGATAACTTTGGATAACTCGCCATTTTCGTTGCGAGAATGTATTGAGAGTGCCATTCAGTTGGTTGCCGAGCCTGCAGCCACCAAAGATTTGGAGCTAGTTTACATGAACCGATGTGGTGAAATTGATACCATCTACGGAGATGTTACTAGAGTACGACAGATTATTATCAATCTTGTAGGCAACGCCGTTAAGTTCACATCACATGGGCATATTATTGTTGAAACCACGGTCGAAAAGGTGTCATCGGACGATCGATATGAGTTTGTTATAGCAGTGTCGGACACCGGACCAGGAATTCCCAAAAATGCGAGAAAAAAAGTATTTCGCGCTTTCAGTCAGGTCGATGGGTCGGCAAGAAGGGCATATGGAGGGTCAGGATTAGGATTGGCCATCTCGAAGAAATTGGCAGAAATCATGGGTGGTACGTTGACATTTGAGAGTACTGAAGGACAAGGGACGACGTTCTGGTTTAATGTAGTAGTGACAGTCCAATTGGAATCAGAGAGAGATGTGAGAATGTACCTTGGTAAAAAATGTCTTATAGCGGACGGCCATAAAGCAGCCAAAGAATCGTTAAGAACTGAGCTACAGAGGCTTGGGTTTGAGGTCAGCCTATGCAGTTCCAGCTCAGAAGCGGCCAATATTGTTAACAGCCATGAAGCTAATCATTACGCTCTTGTGTTTATAGACTTCAAGCTACTGGAGAACAGCAATTTCGATTCATCGAAATTGATCAAAAGGCATAGTCCACTAACGCAAGTTGTTTATATGACGATTTTTGGAGTGATGATTCCAGAAAACACCGAGGAGATGGGGATATCAGGAATCTTAATGAGACCTGTTCAAAGAAGTCGATTGACACAAATCATTCGAAAGATACTCAACTCGTCTTGGAACATAAGCAATCAAGTGAGGTTTGCTACCACAACTCATGATAAAGGCATGTTTAGATCGCTGGCAGTGCGGCATCCGTTGAAGATTCTTCTTGCAGAGGATAATATGATAAATAAGCGAGTAGCACTTCAGCATTTAAAGAGAATGGGGTACAACGCGGATCATGCCAAAGATGGAGTCGAAGTATTAGAGATGTGTGAGCGAGAGTTGCAAAATGGGAATGGCATGTACGATTGTATTCTGATGGATATTCAGATGCCTAGAAAAGATGGTATTGCAACAGCCCAAGATCTCAACGACCGATACGAAGCTAATGTAAGACCATCCATCATCGCCCTTACAGCTAATGCTGCAGGAGAAGATAGGCAGAAATGCCTGTCGTCGGGAATGTCTAATTATATAGCCAAACCGATTCTTCCAGCAGATTTAGCGGCGGTGTTAATGGGTGTCAAGCAGTTGAAGGAGAGAACCAAGAGTATATAGAGTGGCGGACACAATTATGAAAAAAAATATTACCATGTATAAATCTAATTATTACGAGATAATGAGCACCGATAAAACTATGAAAAATGTCAATTAAAAACTACAAAATAGTACAGGAAACAAGAAGCCAAAAAAAAAAAGCAGTGCTTGGGGATACTCAGTTGCTGTGATTAGAACAAGCAGTCTAAACACAAACAGCAGGCCAAACCAGCGCAGAGACCACAACAGCATCCATCATTGTTATTCTGAGGGGGCTGCTGTTGAATATAGACAGGTTGAGGAGGACCTGTCTGATAGTATCCCTGCTGAGGAGGAGGGGGGCCGCCGTAGGACTGCTGGGGCTGTTGAGGAGGGTACTGCATAAGTTAGTTACTGAAGACTAGAGCGAGTACGGCAATGAGAAACGAGAAACGAGAAACGAGAAGAGGAGAAAAGGAGAAATCACATTGCTCGAGTTGTGTTGTAAGAGCTGTTTCAGAGCAAGTTAACTTGTTGTCTTTGTCAACTTTATCAATCCCATTTCCCGTATGCCAAATTTCCCACTTGCTGCTCATTTTATTCATTTCTCTTCTTGTTTCATTGTTTACTTACGTAGGACATATCTATAACTGGTTTATCCACAAATTTCAAACCAGAGAAAAATGAAAAACAAGTGACTGAAAAAGAAACTTCACTTGTGGGTGAATTTTCCAAAAGGCGATATTCAGGGATATTTATTTATTTACGCTCCGAGAAGAGTGAGAAAAAAAAACGATGCCTCTATGCGTGTCGGAGACATAGAAAAAATTATGCAGTTGCCCGGGGCGTCGTCGTCGTCATCACTGTCTGTCCGTCCCCCAGTCCTGTTGCTATGCGTGTGCCTATTGTTGGAACAGATCGCAAACCAGGCGCGCTACTACGTGGGTCTTGGACAGAGACACATGTTCCAGCGCTCTGGGCACATTTCTCGGTACAAATAAACTCAATTTCCCGAACTGGCTATTTGACGACATTGGCATACTTTGAACCAGATCAGTAGACCTGGTTTTATTCAACCTTGACTGAGATACACTGCCCCTGTCTACTTCATGTTTGGACATGCACGTTGGGATTCTGACAATAAAAGTGGCTCGCAGCCGTGCTCAGCCACGATCTAGATGGAGTCCGGTTCCCAGGTCCAGCTGAGAAACAGGGGGCAATTGTGGGCGTAGATAGTGATTAGTTCTAGTTGTAGCAAATAGTCTACCGAATGTAAATATAGCATCAAAATGTCACTGCACTGAGCTTAAAAGATAATTATTATCCATGGCCAAGTTGCCAAGTTGCCATCAGTAGCAGCGCCACATTACCGCACCGCATGATGCACGGAACGTTACACTGCACGGAAGAAAGTAGAGGGGGGGTTTGAGTTGGAGTCAACACTCAAAGCAGGGTCTAATTATAACCCAATATTCTACAAGTGGTAAAACATGGTGGTATGCTACACTAGCTGTAGTTTCTGTGATCATTGATTAGCGAATTGAGCGAGTTCAGGGACCGGCCAGCCAGCCAGCCAGCAATACGCCCGCAGCTAGGCGAGGCTGAGCCAACAAAATCATCTATAGGCGCAGCAGGGGCAGAGCAGAAGGGCACGAGAGCAGGGACAAGGAAGCAGAGGCACGAGATTACTTTGCTCAGACCGCCACACAAGCGGATTCTCTCCCAGTAGTAGCTCGCGAAGCAAGCCCAACGGGTCTGGGCAGCGCCCAGCCGCCGGAGGCCGAGCCGCGGTCGCAGGCCGACGCCACGCGCGTGTGAATTTATTCTTTTCGGCAAAAGTAAACAAATCAGGCGCCCCCTGGCAGCAGCCGTACGGTGCCTGAAATCCCCAGACGAGGCTCGGTCTGGGTTCACGCAGGCAAGCATTTAATTATTAGATAGATCCCTGTAGGATTAGCAGCGGGATTGGAGCTGTGGCTAAGCAGTGGCCGGATAGAAGTGAAGTGAAGTGAGTCTCACTACTGATAGATCACGCACTGCTGCAGACACGACTGATAGATTCTGGTCTGCACACACGACTGGTTCTGCCTGGATAGGTAGGATACACAATTGAATCACGACAATCAGCGCTCCTAGTAGTAGTGACAGTAGGGTGATAATCACAGATGCCGTCACCGACTGATGGTGTGCCAAGTAGCACCAAAAAGGACCCGAAACCCGTTTCCACGGCGGGGTATAAAAACTTCTTCTTCACCCAGAATGCGTTTGGTCAGAGCGTGGTACCGCGGCCGGTGGTCGAGGGTCTTATCCACAGTCTGACTTTGGAGCTTAAGGCCAGAGGTACGTGAATTTGAATATATGAATATGAATATGAGCCAGTTGAAATCTAACGAGATCCCAGGTGTTCTCACTCCGTTTGTACTGCTTCCATATCGACCAGAATGCGATGCCAAAGAGGTACGAGACTTTGTGACGGAAGCATTTCCACGCCACAAGCCGCCATTACAGGGCGATGACCTGCTTCGTTTAGTGAGAGTGGCAGATCCTCATGTGAGTAGTGATAGTACTTGTTAGATTGAGTGAAAGTAATTGTGGTACTAACAATCTGGGTCCAGTGTCTGGCAGCGGTTCTTAAATGGTGCTGGGCACGATTGCCAGGAGGCATTGTATCTTGGAAGGTATATAATCAGTTTCGAGAGGAGGAGATCAAGGCGCAATATCCGCTCGACGCGTTCGTGAAAATCGTGCCTCTGTGCGTTGAGACAGGCATCCATGGTAACATTTTATTTGATTTTTTCGACTTACTGGCGTCCATAGTCACGCATGGACGTCAGAACGGTCTGGTGGGTCGCAAAGTGGCTCGGTTAGCAGGCACATGGGCGTTTGATATCAAAAAGCCTGGCGCCAAGGAGTCCACGAGTTTCGCCGAGGGCCTAGCTGCCTGGAGCTTGGCGGCAGAAGCCACCAACCACATGTTTTTTGCATTTCTGAGGTCTTTATCGGTGGCTCCTAGACCTGGAGGAGGGCCGCCAGCGCTGCCTCGACCACTGGACAATTTACTTGCTTCCGAACAGGATTACCCGCCAGAGCCCATTTATAAATCGAAGCTAGTGGCAGTGCCAATGGTCACCCTGACTGTAGGCAAGCTATCTGCCAACCCATTAGTGTTGTTACGACGTGTAGCCAAGACCATTCGGTTTGATAACCCGAGCGTATTTGCCACTGAAGATGACTTTAACACGTTGTATTTTCTATTCAACGAACCAGAAAGTATCGAGTATAAAATCGCCGACGAGTCGCTGAGAATAATCAAACAAGTGATTAACGAAAACCCGCTCGTCACCGACCATCCCATTCTAATCAAAGATACTCCCAAATTAGCATATGACGTGAGGGGCAAGACCTGGTCGAAATTTTACAATCATGCATATATCGACCCTTGTACTGGCGAACTCAGACGACCGTTGACCAACTACGTTTATGATGAAGACCAGCTGAAAGAGATTAAGCGGGTGGGGGTTCCGAGCCAGGAAGTAAAAGTCCTGCCATACCCGGACGATGGTCCAGATATGAAAGGGCGACGTGGAGTTACCTCGCGACCGGGAATCTTATCTACTAGTAACAGCACGGGCAAACGGTCGTCGTCACGAATCAGTGCCGATGGATTGGTGACAGCCGGAGTGTCTCAAATAGCCATTTCAGATTTTTTTGTCTGGGTGTGGATGTGTTCTCTGAGTCAGGAGCAGACTGAAGTCCGCAAGGCAACATTTGGCAGATCTGTAGTAGCAGAATTGGTGGTGTCACCTGGAGAACGTAGATGGGTGGTAGTAGAAGAGATTCTTCATCCTGAGCCGCCTTCACTGAAACCAAAACCGGACGCTAAAGATCGTCCTTTACCAAAAGTGGTTCCAAGAAGGGTTGCCAGTAGTCCAGCACCGCAGGCAGTAATTAAAAGGAAACCTGCGCCTCCAGTGCCTCCAGCACCTCCAAGTCCGCCTTTACCCATAACCCCTGAAGACCAGCATCACTACCATCATTATTATCATCATCACAAAAAGCCTCGTGATTTATTGGACGCACCAACCGAATATTTGGATCCGCTTGTGGATGCTCTGGCTAAGAGATTACAACAGAATAGCGTTATTGCAGACGCAGCTACTCCGAAATCGGTCAAGTCAGAAACGAAAAAAGTATATGTTGATAGAGAGATACAAACTGATTTCCCTGCTGCAAAAAAAGAAAGCCGAGAAGACGAGGCACCTGTAGAGCCATCTCGAGTCAAAAGCAGCTCACCTCCTGCTCCGACGGGCATGGCTAATTCTTCCATTCAGACAGATAGAGAACTGTCCCCTTCTCCTCCTACACCAGTCGCTTCAAACATTCAAAGTGTAAAAGAAGACGATGGCCAAAGTGTATATTATACGCCTAAATCATCCGAAGCCACCTTGCCTTATCAATCAGCACCGGAGTCAGCACCGGAGTCAGTGACAGCGCCAGTGACAGCACCAACGCTCGATGAGCGACAAGAATTGGAAAATCAGAGAAAGGAGCAAAAGCAACTGCAACTACAGCTAGAACAGTTACAGAAGCAGCTTCAGCTACAACAATTACAAATACAACAACAATGGCCCATTTCCACTGCATTGAACGCTAAGGATAACCAGACTACATCACCAAATAAAAACGTGAGTGCCCAACTACCCCCTGAACAGCCCCCCAACAACTATCCTACGTCACAAATCTCAACATCAACGCAGAGCCTTTCTGCCATCCAAACTTCCTGGCTGGATCAAGAGAGAAGGAGCAGTTCTCCTTCCGGCGACATCCAGACAAGCAATGCAATCATCGACAAACCGCTCCCTACGTTGCCTGTGGATTTGCCTCCCACACCAGCCCTTGCAACCTCTTCCCCCGATGAATCAAGAAAAGTTAGTGTTAAGAGAAAGCCAGTTGGGTCTGGTCTGTCAAAGCCCACTTCACCCATGCTACGCAATGAACAACGGCAGCAACAGCTCGTTGATTCCATCAACGACTTGGTTGGAGTATCGGATGTACCATCTACATCAGATGACCAGATCCAGCCACAACAGATGGTGCAACGACAAAGGTCACGAACGATGGACGACTATTCTAGTAGCAATGATAGCTTTGGAGACCTCTATCATCGGCATAATTTAAGTAGTCAGGGAATGGTGGCAGCCAATGCACATTACTATGATGATTCTAGAGATCGAAACATGCGTAATGGAAGGCTGATGTCGCCATTTGCTATTGATGTCATGCCTGGGGACGACCGCGCTCGTCTGCCTAGTCGAGGAAGATTACCGTCTAGTGGGGGTGGTAATGATTTTGGGTATAATTATTATGGTCCTTCAGGACAGTTTGAAGATAGGCCACCAATTCGAACAGCATCTTATGAACTGCCATCACCAAATAATCCAAGATTCCGCAGTAATCTCCATGATAGCTCATCCAGCAGCGGGTACATGTTGGAAAGGCCATACTCGCCAGCGCCTTCATCTTCGGCTAGTCAACCACCCCACCCTCCACATACTCGTCAAATGAGACACTCACAATCTACAGGAATCGCACATCCTGGAGATATTCGAAGTTCCAAGAAAAAAACAAATCTTCGTAATAATCTGGATGCGTTTGAATCACCCTTTTTTGGTAGAGACGGTGGGCGCATGGGTGGTGGTGGTGGCGCTCGTAGCGGTGCTGTCAGTGATTCAGTAGGTCCTCATCCACTCAGTGGCTATGCGGGATACGTCCCTCCTCGAGGAGTTGCTCCGCCTCTTGGCTTTGCAGGTCATGGAGCTGGTGGTGTTCCTGGACCTCGTCCTGGCCAGAACCGCGGTCATAATCCTGTTTCGGGATATGGTCGTCCTTCACAGGATCATTTTGGTCGTCCTCCACAAGATCGAGGGTTCAGTCGGCCTCCTCAAGTACCTGGACCGTTTGGAGCGCCAGCACCACGCGAAGTTCGCCTACTGAATGGGAACCCAGCGCTTCAGCGACCAGTAGAACGGTCGCAAAGCTCGTCACCCATTCCTCCTCGATCTGGTGCTGGGAATTTACCTTTGTCCAGCGAGTTCAACTCGCAGCCGCCACCAAAAATTGGGCTACTACAATTTGAACAGGAGCCTGAACTAGGCATAACAGGGGACTACGTTGGTGCACATGCAGCAGCAGAAGCTCTTCCTGCGCCAGTGCCCCCACCGGGTCCTACTCCTGGTCATACAGCTAATAATTCTCTAAATTCGTCCTTTTTGGCGCACACGAGTGGGCTGGCAGATACTGGAGACAGTGGACTGGGTGGTCTGAGTGGAAGACGACTTGGTAGTGGTGGTGGTGGTAACGACTCGCAGTCCAACTTGACAGATTCTTCGTCATCATCTAATAATGCACAGCACTGGCTGGAAGTCAAAGAAAATCTGCAAGAATTAAGACAAACTTTTGGTCAAAACAATGTAATGCCACCGATCATGGATGATGATGGATCGTATTCACCAAACCGAGGCAACTCTGGCCAGTCTGTGATTAGTGGATCGGCAGGCCCGGATGATTATTATGATGCAATGTTGTCTACAGTTCGTAAGCCATCGGTTCATACTGGGAATCATGTAAAGGCCATTACTGTATCGACGGAGGGACAAGAACGTGGATCACAAGTTACACAGAGATCGACTCCTAATCCCAGTACGGGCCAAGATGACTATGCTTATAATATGAGCCGATTGGCCTATGAAGAACAGTACCACAAGGCGAATGGTAACCCAGTTCAACGCCACCTTCACCAACCAGAAAATAACAACACTATACCAGCATCATCATTCCCAGAGAATAGAAGTCGTCCTGTTAGTGCTAACTTCGACAATGATAGCAAGAGAAGCTCTTTGCCTACGAATTTCGATCCTCTGAATGAACACAGTGTTCTGCGAGCTGCTAGGGCCGGGTTTCTGGATAGTACAAAGATGTCGTCAAATGAGAATCTTAAAGCGGCAGCACAAGCGCCAGCCAAGGAGGAAATTAGTAAATACAGTATTGTCGGGCTCATTAATGCAGCAAAGCGAAAGTCACAGCAGTAACGGGAGTCTATAATAATGTAATGAAATCTAATGGCTTATTTTAGAGCCAGCGAGCAAGGGAGCAGCATTCCGATGCCAGAAATATTATTGCATATTATCAACGCATGCTATTGTGGTAGCACTGCAAATAATATTCCCTACAAAATATACGACACAATACACGATAGCTGTTACATGTTGCAACGCTCACAGGAGTGGTCTATTTATTTATGTATCATTGTTACAGGTCAATCTACCTACCTGCATACTTGACCCTTCCTTATCCACTCGTCCGCTGCTTTCTTCCTACGCTCCTCAATTTCCTGACAAAAGGCCATTATCGAGCCTTTTTCTTTCCGTCTCATTCTCTATCTCTATTTATAACTCTTCTTGTCATTTTTTTTTCTTTTCATTCTCTCTGAACTTGATTCTGCCAAAGGACGGCTCTCTTGCAAACTTAGCTTGCAGGAGCATTTTTATGTTCCTAACCGCGCTCATCTTTGACAAATAAAAAATATCAGACTAGATGTAAATCGATCCCTTATCGACCACACAACCAAGATCCAATATTGAAGAGAGACCAAAGAACATTTTCTTCCATTGGTTTCATTTCAAGCATTGTAACGGATATCAGATATTTTGTATATTTGTTCTACAATGAAACCGTCCTATTTGCCAAGTTTGAAAAGAACTTGTTACAATTGTAAGTAATGATCTGTCAGGTGTATGACCATATTTACAGTTACTAACCGACTAATAGGCGGTCTTTTCGGACATCAGGTATGAGTTAATTGAAAGCATGATAGTGTACTGGCTGGTGGTGGTGGTGTTGGTGGTGGTGGTGGTGATGGTTCTGGTTCTGGTGCTGGTGTTGGTGCCGCTGCTACTGCTACTACTGCTGCTACTACTGCTGCTACTACTGCTGCTACTACTGCTGCTACTACTGCTACTACTACTGCTGCTGACGTTCACATCGAATCCTCTAAACGTTAAAACGCTTTCTATTCAACTAACACTCTTCTTAGGCGAAAGACTGTCCCAAATCAGGAAACCCTGTTTGTTACAACTGTGGAAGTAAGTAAATGTTTATAGAAATTGTGCATTGGATACCGACCACTAACTTTCCCTTTAAGATGACGGACACCTTTCTAAAAATTGTACTGAACCCGAAAGAGAGAAATCGTGTTACAACTGTGGTGGAACCGGGCATTTGTTAAGAGAATGCACTGAGGAACCCCGAAAGACAGCTGTGATTGTAGCAGGTACTCCTAATGGAGACTCTGGGGCTACGACCATAACTGCTGATGCTTCAGAATCTACTATTGCTACTAGTACTACGAGTACCACTAGTCCTCCTGCTGCTCTCCCTACTGGCCCATCTGCTACAGGCTCATCGCCTTCTTCCACTACTATTGTTGAATGCTACAAGTGTGGTAAGACCGGTCACATTGCAAGAAACTGCAGTGCACGAGGAGTTCCTCGTAAACAATGCTACTCATGTGGTGGATTTGGCCATTTCAGCAAAAATTGTACCCAAGGTCAAAAATGCTACAAATGTGGAGAAATGGGTCATTTGAGCCGGGATTGTGCTCATGCTGACCAGGAGAAGGTATGCTATGTGTGTAAACTACCCGGACATGTGGCCAGTCAATGTACTACGACTACTACTTCGGCTGCTGCTTCTGAACCATCAAGCAGCGAACTTAGTGATGACGTGACTGCTCCAATCATCTCCTCTACGCCTATCGTAACTGCTGAATCGGCATAATCTTGCTTTCAAAAAAAAGACCCATGACATACCAAAACAACCCCCAATCTTCTATTTCCAACTATTTTATCTAAAAAACAATGGCTATCGCAGGCTCTTGTTTGTTGCATGTGCATCTTACTCTATTATATATCTAGTCCGCCGTCTATAGGAAAACAAAATGTCGTGTATCGGGCCAAACTGTTTATATATGAAACATGTTTTCATTCTACTGCTGTAACAGTCCATTGAATATGAGAGCTGACCGACACCACTCAGGCGCTAGCCACTAGTCAGAGCCGACTGGTTAGAGCCAGAGGTATATTTTAGCGGGTGTCGCCAGCGGTATCAGCGGCTTGTCGCCAGCGGTATGCAGTACACCGTGCGCAGACTGCACAATCAAACGGTTATGCACCATTTCAACGGTCTCGGCGATCTTGGGCGATCGGCAGAGATGGCTTGAGCGCATTTGCTTTTCTAAAGTTAAAAACAAATTAGTTTCAAAAGCAAGCTGGAATTGTAATCACAGATTATCGCATTGCAAACTCTGTTTTTATAAGCATTATTTGTTTTAATCTTGATTGCAAAGTGCAATTCTGTTTCATTGAAATGTTTGGACTTTAGATTACTGCTTGAATCATCACATGCATACTACCAAAATCAGAATCATATCTTAGCGGATCGAGGTAAGGGTAGAGGCCGGAAAAAGTCATAGGCAAGAAAAAATATTTTCCGGGTTCTCGAAAGGGCTAAATGGAGCTGGCTAAGACAGGAAAAGTGAAGCCGAATAAGAAAACAGCTCTTTTCCGCCGGGTGGCGGCGGCTGGGAGAGTTAGTTTCCCAAGCCCGTTCTGGAATCGCGGCGCGGTTGCGGAGAGCAAAACTGCGGGTGCGAGGTACGGATGGGCTGTGCGGAGAAGAGAGCCTCGCGCACACCCGTTCATATATACCTCTCACAAAAGAATGAGGAGAGGGGGACAATTGAACGGCCAATTTTACCTACGATACCAATTGATCACGGTATTGGTTAACATCAGTTATTATACGGCAATTGCTATATTGCAATTATGATCCTGTCATGGGACCCAGTCACGGTATTATGCCACCACGTTACACTGGTGCCTAGCCTTTTGGTTTTACTTTTTATTCTTCTTTGCCTATTCGTATTCCAAAGCAAGGCATGATAAGCTTGTGGAACGCTTTAGGAAACACTTTGCTGCATGGAACATTTCGCATAGTGGCTTAGAAGTTTTAACAGAACAAAGCGTTGAGTTATCAATTGCCAAGTGTTGGGAATTATTAAGTAGTCAAAAGCACTTTACTTGGTAATTCCTTGTGTTGACAATGATGAGTATAATCATTGTTATCAGGCCAATTGATAAACATCATTTATATGTTTCAAAAGGTAACCCAAGTCAAAACCTACATACATTACACATACGCACATACGTACATCGGATAGAAGCCATTCGCACATATACGGTCACATAATAGACACATACATGCGCCTAGAATCCACCTGACGTTGAATGGAGCAATTTGAAGCGTGACAATTGAATATCGAGCAAAACATATCTTCACAGTTGGGTTTAGTCAGCGCTATGGGCCTATCAATTGATGGGTTATTCATTGAATTGATGAATTGATGAATTGATGAATTGATCCAATTAACGATTGTAATTACTACCTACCATATCTCTACTACCCTTACTCAACTAATACAATTTTAATCTCCCCTTTCCCATTTGGTAACCCGATCACCCGTTGGCTACTCACAATTGTTCTAATTGTTCTAATTCTCTCTAGCCGCGGTCGTTGCCCGGGCGGGCTAGGGTTTGCCTATGTTACAAATGCTAATACTAATCGGTTCTATAGTTGCTTTTTTCCTTCTAATTTTTTCTCCGAATATGTATGTATATATAGATCATCTGTGAGAGACTATATATATAATAGGCTTGGGGAGGGTATATATAAAGAAACAGAGTTCTTTAAATTTTTTTGACTTGATATTTTCACCAACCTTTTAACAGAGGAATATTTTTTCTCTTACGAATAATTACGAATAACAAAGTGGTCAATTGAATTCATTTGATTTGTAAGTATGATTCACCGGCATGTATTACAGGTTTATAGGAGCAACAGCGAACAGCAAAGTCGAATAATCAGATCCTTACAAGGATGAGTAATACCACAATTGCAATAGAATGGCACAGATAATAAACAATGGAAACACTAGAATATTCAACGGATCAGTTTATCATCAATTCAACAATGAGTCAACATATGAGTCAAACAGCTCCCAAACATCAACTTATCAACAGAATTGTTTACACTGCAAATTATCCATCACTTATGTCAACATCACCATCTTTTGATTCTCTTTTTATCAACTTTATACCATAATTATGGCAGTGACAATTTTTTTTTCTAATACCTACCTCTCCAATACCCCTTACCACTATCCGAGTGCCTTGCCTTGAGCCGTTGCAGTATGCCTTGCATCCTCATCTCTAAAGGCGTTCATCGCCTGCGCTCCTCTTATCTGCACACCCATAAGCGTAGCACGAATACATCCATGACCTAGGAAAAGTATTGTCGCCACTATTACTCATCCAACACACCACTCACTCCATTGTATTCAATACCTTCTCACTCTTTCTCTGCACATTCCTTTCTTATTATTATTGTTCACATGACTGTCACATGATTGTCAATAGGTTTAGTTGCCGGAAGGCACTGCCGCGCTTGCATTTGCTTCCTTATCCCAATACATCCCTGGTTGCCGCATTGGGTGTTCTTTACTAACGAAAAAAAATAGTTTCTAGAATTTTTTTTTTTCTGCGCGTGCGATAAATTTTTTTTCTATCCCTGCGCAAACACCCGACCCAACCCCTACCCCGGCGCTCCTTGCACTTATCTTATCAGTAGGAAAAAAGCAAGGCACTATCGCAGTACATAAAAACAACACAAAAACAATCCGAAAAGACAGGGGTGGTATTTTTACTTGTGCCTCTTTTTTTTTTTTTATTCCAAAGTTTTTTTTTCTTTGGACATTGTTTCGTTTTGAATTTTCCTGAATTGCAGTTGTTGGTTGTTTGTATTTAATTTGGGTTTTTGTGAGATTGATTTTTATTTGTGTTATTATCACTACCCCTGAATTATTATCATCACCATCAATACCACCACTACGAGTTAAACATCCAGTCATGAATTCCCTATCGCCAGCTCAAATGGACGCGTTGCTGTATTTGAAGCACGATCAAATGTCTTCGCCAGCTATTTCAGAATCCGAGCCTGATCTTTACGCCCCACAACCATCACGAACTTCCGTGTCATCCAACAAGACTAAATCATCCAGTTCTACAACCGATTCACAAGATGACGAAAGTTCATCAATCACCATGTTATCACCTCCTCTCTCTCCATATCCTACAAAAGCGGCCATTTCGCCATTATTCGAAAAGACCGTGCCATTTCACCAGCAAGACATTTATAGACCTTTGTCGCGTTCAGAAATGATGAAACCGTCGTCGGCTGCTACTGCTGCTGCAACTGCTGCTGCGTATATCCCTCGTAGGGCTCCTACTCCTGTTGGACGCTCATTTCTTTCTGGAAAATTACCCTCTTCTGGTCCTAGAAGAAGACCCTCTTCTTCTTCTTCTGCCTCTATGCCTCGAGGTACAAACCCATACAAGGTTATCAAGCATGATCCTAAAAAGCCTCTTATTAGTAGTGCATGGGCTGCTCTTCAGAGCGATCCTGTGGGCTACTTTCAAAGAGAACGCGCATACTTGGACTTGTATCCTGTCAATGGGCCTACCTGGTCCAACTATGTGACGGTGGAGCCCATCAGCCTTCCCAGTACACTTCTCCTAAGATCATCTGGACGTTCCAGTCGTTCTAGAACATCTACTAGTACTAGACGTAGAAACGATTATAGTTCGGACAGTGACGCTTCAAGCATGGTCACAAGAAGCTTGGCTAGATCTGGCAATCCAACCACAAAGACCAGCACTACAGCACCTGTAAACAACTATTCAGACTATAGTGATAGCAACAACACGCCTATTCCAGCTCCTACGCCTAAACGACCAGTCAGTCGTGCCCCTTCATCCAGTAGAGCATCGACTCCTTCGCGAGTTCATGATCTGTCTCTTTCTCAGATTACAGACTACTCTCCTGCCATAAGTACCTTACCACCAGGCAAGTCGCTTAGAGCAGAGTGGAAAGGAGCTCCTATGGATCTTTCCGATGATCCTAATGTACACCTGCTTCACCCAGCAGAGATCCATCTTGCTTCTGTTTTAAGACTACCAGCAGATTTGTACATTGACTCTAAGAAGCGTCTGTTTGCAGAGAAGGTTCATCGTATGAGACAGGGGCTGCCATTCCGCAGAACCGATTCTCAAAAGGCTTGTCGTATTGATGTGAACAAGGCATCACGCTTGTTTTCCGCATATGAAAAGGTAGGATGGCTTGAAGACCATCATTTCAAGAGATTCCTCTAGACATTTCGTCTAGGCATTATTATTATTATTATTATTAATTCATTGAGACGACCTTGGCATTATATTTTTATTTGCTGTTCATTAACAGCTGTTGATTTGAATTTCTTTCGTTTGGTTTTACGTTGTTTTTTTTTTCTGTTTTATTATTATCATTGGGTATATTTATTAAGTTGTTTTGGTGTTTAACTGTGGTTTTATTATTGGGTATTGGTTTATAGCATGTGTATTATATTTTAATCATAATTTATTATTAAACTTTATTGGCAGACAAACTGACAGAACTGAACTGGTGCCAACACGGCTGTGCAGGTTCATCACTTTTTGTCGCTAATTATATCATGATCCTATAGCCAATCGAGTCCTATAGTAATTAGGTACATTATTGGTCATATTAATTGGGAGTACAATGGCACCAGCTAAAAAATCAAAGATAGTAATACTCAAAGTACCTCCAGAGGTACTAAGATCAATACCTGTCACTCCAACACACAACCGAGTTAGAAATGCGAATGGTGTCACTGGCGCTTCGTCGCCAACTCCAGGGGCAGGAACAAAAAGCAAGCCTACAAAACGAAAATCCGGAAAAGCGGCCGGTAGCACGGGTGTAAGCGCTGGTGTCAGTGGACAGGCCATTGTGCCTTCATCTCCATATGCTGGTGATGAGAAAGTGAGCACGCCGAGACCTCTGGGAGCGTCAGCAGGCACCGGTGGAGGAGGTCCAAAAACCGCGGTTGCCGCGACTATTGCAGGTGTCAAGGCTCTTGATAGATCAGGCAAGCCTTGTCGTAGATGGACTAAAAAAGACCTTCGACTATCGTCTTTTACTGGAGTCAGATATGTTTTGAAATCCTGGACAGGAGAAGCAGATAAAGCTGTTGATTCTAATAAAACCAACAAGAGTTCCGGTGATGCTAAAGATAGTGAAAGTAAAAATAGCTCTGAAAAGGCCACGACGGCGACAACCGTCATAACAGACAAGAAAACAGACGTTGCTAATCCGTCTACCAAAGAAAACACAGACCCAACAGGACCTTTACTACCAGATAGTACTGCTGTTTCCGAGTCTGTATCAGGCATACAAGAATCAAAGATCGCCGAAGCAAACACCGCTAAAGAAGCAGATCAGTCGGTCAAGGTGGAGGTACTTGAGTCAGGTTAAGAGCTAAGTGAGGTTAAGAGCTAAGTGAGGTTAAGAGCTAAGTGAGGTTAAGAGCTAAGTGACGTTAAGAGCTAAGTGACGTTAAGAAGCTAAGTGAGGTTGAAGACAAGTCATGGCAAAGACAGCTAAGTCAGGTTGAAGAAAGCTAGGTCAGGTTGAAGACAGCAAATTCACGTCAAGACAGCGAAGTCACAGCGAAGTCACGTCTAAGCCATATCAGAGACAGCTAATTCACGTCAAGACAGCGAAGTCACAGCAAAGTCACGTCTAAGTCATATCAAAGACAGCTAATTCACAAAACCCCCAAGTCACAAAGACCCCAAGTCATGTCAAACCCCTAAGCTACGTCAAGGTCACGCCGTCACACCACAGCCGAGTCAATGCTCAGGTAATCCTATTTATTATAATTGGCATCAATAAATACTAACTAGCTAAATATAACATTCAAATATACTAAAAACTCTCATAATATCTCGTTGTCAGCTAACAATAGCTGATGGTCATATATATCACGTAAAATGGTCGAGGCCACCTTAGATGTCGCCCTGCGAACGTAGCAACACCCGTCGCTTGTATTCGGTACGATCGTTGGCCCACAGATTAGCAGCTTCGCCATTCAACGGCGAACTTCCGTTGGGCTCTTCCAATAGTGATTGCACAGACAACAGAATGGTCTGCACATTATACACGGCCGACCACTTGTCCTGAAGAATGTCCAAACACACTTTACCTGCCATATCGATATTTGGATGCCACATAGGACTTATAAAGATGACTTTGGGAGCCGAATATGGGTAGTTGGCAGGGAAGTCGAGCTGGAGCCGGAATGTCAGGCCCTCATAAGCTGTGCCTGCTGGGCCATCAATGGTTCCAGTCCATTGTAGTAGATTCGAGTCCGACACTGGGAACGCAGAGATTCCAGGTACTTTGGACATCTGGACCACTTGTTAGCAAAACCAAAATCAAAACCACTTCAACTTCAACTTCAACTTACCATCAACTGCATCAATTCACTTTGTAGTCGCTTGCTCACTGAATGGCCGTCTGGTAATTGGCTTCCGGATCCGCCATGTTTGGACGACGCTGCCTGTTCAGGATTGGTGTTTTGTGCGTCAGACGTACTCATTGCTCCTGATCACACAAATCTAATATACAAGCGGGTGCACACCACGGTTCTTTATACTACTTTACACTCTTGAATGATCTAATAATTATGCGACTGTGTCTTGCACACCCGAATGTCTGTTCGTTCCTGAGACCAGTTTGTAAGTTATGTGTCGTAGCTAATACAGCAACGATAGGACCATGAAAATAAAAAAAGTGGTTACTTTTTTACCTCTGGCGAATAACAAACAACAAACAAATTTGTGCGAGAAAGGGAAATCAAAAATAAATACTCGACGACATCTTCCGACGTCGGCGTCACCGGGGAAACAAAGACCGCCGCCTGCGCGCCCCAGGACCAGCCCCCCTCCCCCTGTTCGGCGCCGCTTAAGCGACTGTGACCCGGTAAAAGGACAACTGCGGGGCTGTTGCCTCCGGCGGCTGGGCGCTGCCCAGACCTGTTGCTCCGCTTCGCGGAGGGCATGGAGCGTGTGGACGTTTGCACGTCTGGAGCGCTTGACCCGGCGCCCTAACCAAGCAACTGCCCCCCCCTACCAACACCCGATCCCAACCTGCTCGCCCTGGCCTCTCCCATCCACCTCCGCTCGCGCAGCGAGCGCAACAGGTCCGGGCAGCGCCCGGCCGCCGGAGGCAGAACCGGGCCTGTCACTGCCGGTGCCTGCCAAGAAGGCGTTATGATGGGCAAGGACCAGTGGGCAACGCAGAGCGCAGTCGGTGCTAAAAGCTAAGAAGCTTTATAGTTGTGCTGCTCCTGGATGAATAAGGTTAACTGAGTCGCTGGTGCGGGGCACGTCGGCACCAGGTAAGTGATGTAAGCCTATTTGGGACAGTTGCAGGAACGCCCAAGCTGCTCGCGGGTGGGTGCATACCGGCTACTGCCAGACATGTATCTCCGCTGGAGCCCCTGAGTCATGGATACTAGGCAGTCGGGGTTGGTCTCTGGCACCAGAATGCATGGGTCTGGTGTTTGCAAAAATCGATAAAGATATGGATTATAGTGGACAGATTAATTAAGAATCCTAAACAATTATAAGGAGTTCATAGTAATACCGAAAGTAAACAGAGTAAAAAAAATAAAAATAATAATAATAATAATAATAATAGTGTACACATGAGCACCGCGGCAAACGTAGATTACTTGTCGTCGTGGGTCGACGACTTTTGCCTAGACCATTTGGCCCACCTTAGCCCACAGGCATTGCACAGGGTTTTGGGCCCTTTCGGACCCTTTCTCCACTCGGGCGACTCATTGACTCCACATTCCGTACACACGTACGACATCATCATTTCGTCTCGGGTATGCTGTTTGCTTCTTTTACGGGCCTTGTTGACTAGTGACGTCGACAAAGACGAAGGAATGTTGGATGTTGACAGAGTCTTGGGAAGCCTAGCCTTGGTTTTAAGGGGCATTCCCATGCCTTTGCGCACCACCTGTCCTGCTCCTCCTCCTGGGGCCGAAGTAGTTGCATTTACAAACGCATCCATGGGAGACGAAGGTGTCTTGGCGGACATCGAATAGCCCGAGAAATCAATCTGCCCTGAGCCAGAGTCGGCTGTCTGATATTTGATAGGAGCATTCACATCGAACAGTCCAGGTAGCGAGTACGATTTGGCGCGAGCCTGTGAAGCCGAATCGACAAAGTAAGAAGCGCTAGGACTGTAAGCTTTGGGTAATGCATGCATGTTGTTGTTGTTGGTGGTGGTGGTAGGGCCAGTACTCGTAGGGGTTGCGGACGACGTACTGGAACTGGCAGCAGAGGTAGTCGTTGGAACGAAATAGTTTGGCGACACCAATTCGCTGTTGGTAATGTTGTCCCAATAAGTGTGATTGTGCTGTTGATGTTGCTGTTGTTGTTGCTGTGGTAGATGCTGCTGATGATGATGATGAGGTAGTAAAGTGTCCAGATGGTTTGATGCGACCAGATTATGGGCGCTGAGCATTGGTTCATCCTTGATGGTGTAATAATAGTCATTTGGAGCAGCACGAGGAGACTTTAGTTCTTCTAAAATGGTCGACTCGCTTCCAACGTCGAAATAGGAATATGACCTCATGCCCGAGTACGCACTATTATTACCACCACCATAGGGGTACGATGAAGGCCCAGCCAGCGTAGCAGACAGAGGAGTGGCGTCCAAGCCCCAGTTTGACGAATCATCAAATGACACCATCGAAGCACTAGCAGAAGGTGGAGGTTGGTTAACACCACTCAATAGGGAAGAAGAAGAGCTAGAGTGTGCAAGTTCCTCCTCGAACGGTGACATAATTGTTGAGCAACCATTGACAGCAGCAGCGGCAGATAGAGGCGATTCATCATACATATTAGTAGAAAGCATGCCACTAGAGGTAGCAGCCGAGTTAGGAGTGGTGGAAGACGACGCAATGTGCTGTTGTTGTTGCTGGTCCGGTCCATTGTATTCCAGTTTGGTAGGCGCGTGATTGAGCACAAGACCCTTCTGTATGCGAGACGCCTGCCTTCGAGACCATATACTATCATTAGAAGAAGAAGAGGTATCTTTTGGGCTTGGGGGACCGCGAACATTGCCGCTATTATTAGTTGTATTAGTGGTGGTAGTATTAGAAGCCATGTTGGAATGCTCAGCAAGCTTTGACACTAGCACCATTCCCTGACCTATTCCTTGGTATCCATCAATCTCCTCGCTAGAAGGGCGGCCAAACCCTTCATATAGCCTGTACTGATTATGATGATGATTATGGTGTGGACTATTAATGGAGAACTTTAGACGGTACAGCATCTGTAGTGAAGTGCCATTGGAAATAATGGCACTCATGGATGAGATGAACTGATCTAAATCATCTGGATGGACATGGTCCATTATCGAGGTGCCAGTGATATCATTTGGGTACGAACCTAGAAAGGTAGCTGCCGATGGGCTAACAAAGAGAATGGTTCCAAGAGGTGATAAAATACACACGAGGGTGTTGTTATTGTCGCCAATGGCGGTCGCAGGCACCATTCGCGAGTGCAGGCTGGGAGAAAGATTAGATGATTGATGATTAACACCAGAACCAGAAACACTAACGCCAATGCTAACCCCAACACCAGGACCTGAACCTGAACCTGAACCTGAACCTGAGCTAGAACTGAAAGTATGAGAACGAGCATTATCTGGGGGCGTAGGAGGAGCCCCACCTGCTGTGGTCAGTTGCGATTGATTCTGGTCTGACAAGCTTGGGGTAGACCGCTTATCATAGTGAATTATCGGCTGGTATCGCTGATCAGAATAGGATGAAGAGGAAGAAGATGATGCATTGGAAGGAGAAATGGGCACATGAAACTGCTGTTGGTGTTGTTGGAGAAGATGTTGATGCTGGCGAAGCTGTTGCTGGTGCTGTTGTGACCGGGGTTGTTGTTGGTGTTGTTGTTGTGGCATTTCATGAATATTGCCAAAGTTGGCTGATAATAAAGTTGACTCTAATACAGCCTGCATTACTTTTTGGAAAATTTAGAATTGCAAAAAAAAAGGTTAACAAAGAAGAGTGGAGCGAAGCGAGAAGTTTATTAGTGCACGGACGGGCGACGACAATCACCACCACCACCACCTCCTCCTCCTCCACCACGACGCGACACGAAGAACCCAACAGTCTGCGGATGGGTGCACAGTGCCTTAAAGCTTATTGCCGTTAACAACCAGAACTGCTCCAAACGGATAATATAGAGTTTCGGAAGGCCAATCCCTCTATGCTTGATGCAAAGTGCTAACGCCCTAGAGATATCAAACAGTTGAGAATCAGCCAACGTTTCAGGACTAGCGAGCAAACGAGCGAGCAAACGAGCGAGTGCCGGCAATAATAAATATAAATAAAAATGACACAATAATGGAAGACGACCGGAAGCAACCCACACAGTGACACAAAAAGTGGAAAACTAAAAAGAAAGCCCGTTGAAATAGAGCACAGCAGCCTTGAACTTTAAAATACAATAGAGGTTCAGATACTGAGCATGAAAATGTCAACAAATAGTGAGTAGTCACAACCAGCAATTAACTAGTATCAGATCAGAGGTCCCACACAGTCAAGTCCAAGTCTATACAGTCGGTCAGTCAATCAATTAATCAATTAATCAGTGGAGACACACAATCAGGGTCCACTTCTTTACTAACCACTATCCACTATCCACTATCCACTATACCGCTTTGCAGAACTTTGGAGTTCCGCAGGCACAGTTGGCAGAAGAAAAACAGAAAACCGGAAAAACAAAACGAAACGATAAAAACGAGGATCTTTTTACTGGACATAATCAATTATATATAAATATATACAGAGGGGCAGAGCGAGGGGCAGAGGGAGGGGCAGGAAGAGGAGCAGGGAGCACAAGCACAGGCACAGGCACAAGCAGGAAACAGAAGCACAAGCACAAGCAGGACACAGCAGGAGCAGGAGCAGTAGCAGGAGCAGGAGGAGAAGCAGTAGCAGAAGCAGTAGCAGAAGCAGTAGCAGAAGCAGTAGCAAAGGGCAGCGGCAACCGCACCCAAAAAAAAAAAAAAAAAAGTGCCTAGAAAGCAATAGTGCGAATTAGAGACGGTGAGAATCCACGGTAGCGTAATGGGCATAATCTGCGCACATTAGCGCGCAGGCTGGGATTCTTTAGCACACCGGTAGCGCAGTCCTAGCATAGAACGAGCGTACATATTCTACGGCGTAGCCTAACGTATACATACGGTAGCTCCCGTACCGTGCTTACCGTAAACGATGAGCAGCCACCGGAACCAGACAACTAAAGTTGATTTTGTTGGGCGATTTCTCAAAAAAGGACTGAATTGTGAGGTATGCTTGAAGAGAAGCAGCAGTCCAGCAATGGATCTTGAACTGTTAGTTACGTGAGTCTTCCTAATCTTCTTTTTTGTATGTTGGTGCGCGCAGAAGAATCCATAGCTGCATGTGAGACTGCACCCCTGCAATCATTGCTTTTTGGGACCGACAAAGTTTGAGATTTGCTTTTTTGTTTCTTTTGAATGTATATATGAATATATAATTTGTTTTGTTTGTTCGGCAGTTTTTCAGTTGTCTTATATTTGCTTTTTCCTGGCGTCTAGACAGGCGGCGACCGAGCGAGTCAAGAAACAAGTGGGGAAGGGGAAATGAAAATTTGGAATATGAAAAATGGCTTGAAGCGGGCTCGGGTTTTCTTTACCACTACCGCAAGGCTCCAGGAAGGGTTGAACCGGGGGTTGAACCGGGGGTTGAACCGAGGATTGATGCAACCAGGGGTGTTTCTACCCGTAATATCGGCTGGCTGGCATTCAATTGGAATGGTAATCGGCCATGCCACACACGCCATGAGTACAGTGCGAGGGTGCAACGGAGAAGAAATGTAAGATGGTAACGCTTGCAATGGTGCTTGCAATGGCGCTTGCAATGGCGCTTCGAATGGCGCTTGCAATGGCGCTTGCAATGGCTTTGATAGTAGAGGTGCACTCCAGTACAGGGGCTATAGCTGTTGCTGCTGTTGATGCTGCTGCTGCTGTTGCTGCTGCCACACCAGAGGTTGCCGCACAAGGCCGACGGCGGCAGCTAAACCTGAACCGGAGGCTAATCCAGAGATTTGCAGAGCGAGCTCGGGTGTCGTTCCGATGCGGAGCTCTCTTTGACGAAGCTCCGTTCAAAGAGCGAACGAAGGTAGGTGAAGGAGATGAATGAGCGATGAAGCGACGAAGCAGTCAAGCGGTCGCGGTCAAGCGACGAAGCAGACAAGCGGTCACGTATGAGCTATGATCTGTTAAACGGCATTTGTGATACCACTGGGCTCTTCTTGTTTGGTAAATATCCGGCTGCTCAGCTGGAGGGGTAGTAGTAGATCTCACAAATAGGGTAGCACATATACAAGATAACTAGATAGGGGCTTGGAGGTCATGGCACAGCATAGCATGGCATGACCTCCAAGCCCAACAAAGTGAGGATCAATAATATTCCACAAACAAACCACACCACACCGGCTGGTCCGTACCCCTCGTGGGTGGTGGTTGATATTTTTTTGGCCCCTACGCCGGTCCTACGCCTGCGCCCAGGGTAGCTGCGCCGCCTAGAGAGCTGTTGATTGCGCTTGCATTTGGACCTAAAGGAGAAGAATAATTAAATGAAAAACAACCAACTGGCTTTCGCACTAACCATTTTGATGAATTTAATAGAACAAACCCACTGCGTTAGCATGTGGTTCGAAACGGCCTTCCAGACAGAAATGCACTCAACTCACACAGCGGCGGGGGTTAGCATTGGCATTGGCATTGGCACCGGGCACCAGGGTCATCCAGGGGCTGGGCCATCCGCCGGTCTGCCAAGCGCCAGCTGGGTGGATAGCAGGCTGAGATCAAGCCAAGGATCGAACACTGCCTGGCTTGTACTACCCTATGGTACCGCTACGGTACTACTACCTACCTCCTACCTAACTCCTACCTACCTACCTCCTACCTCCTACCTACCTGCCTACCTGCCTACCTGCCTACCCACACTACCCACACTACCCACACTACCCACACTACCCACACTACCCACACTACCCACACCACTCCACTCAACTCCACTCAACTCAACTCCTCATCCGCTATTGCCTGTTTCATCGGAATCCAGAAACAGAGCTCCCTGTATGCGGTGCAGTTGCTGTTTTGGTCGCAGGACCCTTTCGATCTTGGCTGTTTATACGGCGGTTGATTTTATCTGTGATGCACACCTCCCCCGCTTGCCTTTCGCCAGAGGAGGCCAAGAAACAACTGGTCTGGCCACAGGGCCCAGCCGCCACCGAGAGTCCAGCCCGATGGCTTGCAAACTTCAAGGCGTGGTGCAGGGAGTACTTGACCAGGGTTTATTCTCAACATAAAGTGCTACAAATGCTATTTGCTGGTCAGTGTGTCTACAAAAGAAGCGATGTCGACCGGTGCTACAATGCTACTTCCTGGTCAATGAGGTAAGAGTGTTTCTACAAAAAAAGTGATGTGGTTTGTCGACCGGACCGTTGCTGCTTGTTGGTAAGCTTTATAGCTTGTGGTAGATAGTTGAGTGCAGTGCTAACCAGCCAGGTCCAGGCCACCTTCTGAATTCAAGCCCAGGCCCTGCAGTAAGCCTATCTGTATTGACATGTTGGGCTTCCATGTTGGCTTGTGTGCGTGTGCAAGTCCGTCTGCCTATCTATCTATCTACTGCCTGTTTTAACTCACCCGAGCCAGGCCGCGTTTACCCCACAAATAACGCCTGAGCAAACCTGTATATTTGGGCTTGCTGCCAGGCGTCGGCGTCCTTTGACTAGCCCCAGTTAAGTAGCGGCTGGTGCTGGCTGGTCCAGCCGGGAAGCCCACCTGGGCACCAGGCAGCTGGGCATTAGGTCCAGACTGAGCTTGGCTGAACCTGGGGCGTATGGAAGGGCCATACTTGAGTAGGTGCTAGCATACCTGCTCCTTCCTTCTCCCGTTCCCGTTACCGCTCCAGCCGCCTGCCGGAACCTCGTGCACCACCGCCGCCGCCTTGCTGCCCACTATTCTTAGAGACTGCTGCTGCTGCTCTGCTCTGTCTTGTTATGCTTAATGTTATGCGGATGCCCAAGCCCGCCTTGGTGCGTGAGATGTTACTGCTGCTGCTGCTGCTGCTGAGGCAAAAGTGAGGAGCGAGTCTATGGCATGTGCCAAAATCGTCTGCCTGCCGAGGACCGGTGCCTCCGCTGGAGCCGTGAATAGCAGTCGGGTAGCTAGAATCGAGTCTCTACCGGAACAAAGTCACGAACCGGATCTTGTTATACGTTACGTTAGCGTTAGTTTATACGATCTGTTATACGTTGGACGTTATCTGGGCGTACGTCTACACGATCCAGCAGCACCACTGCCCGCCTCGCCTTTGCTGCCAGATCTCCTGCTCATTGTCACATCCTTGGCTGTCGCATGACTATTGGCTTATCTGGTGAGAAGAAGGCGTTTTTCTTATCAATTGTCAATTGCTTATCAACCTTGTTGTTTCGGCGGCAAAACCGTCTGTTGCATGGTTTCACTTTCCGCCTCGACCCCCACCTGAAGTATGCTGTAGCTGTCTTGATTGATTTCAGAATTCAGCTAGGCCAGCCATGAGTGACGAACCGAGAGCCACGGCGAACGAATCGAGGGCCACAGCGAACAAACCGAGAGCCACAGGCAAACCTCACCGAGAACCATAGGCAAACCTCACCGAGAACCATAGCAAACCTCACCGACGACCTAGCTGAGTGCTTGTTAGCCGGCCTGCCGCGTGCTTGTCTGCCCCAGATGTCGCAATGTGGCAGGGCGGTACTGTTCCTGGCCAAATGTCTCACAAAACGTCCTGTTGCGAGCGATTGTCCAATGCGCGCCCACCAGACCATGCCGGTAGAAACAAACCCCTGATCGGCAGCTGCTTCCCTGACGTCAATGCCGTCATTGCACCAGCACCACCACTGACGTCAAGTTAAACTTCACGGTTCTACGATAACTTAAGCCCAAGTAAAATTAACGTTATCGTGGAAAAAGTTAAAAGCTTAGATAAATCACATCATATATTGTTGATATGCGCGACACATGGACATAGAGTTTATTCATGACGATTACTGCTGCGCAACTTTTTTTGGCATTCTTACGACCGGCGGTGATTATTATTTCAAATACATTGAGATCGTACCGCAGATCATGCTTGCACATGGCGTCATCATCGTCCGGGGCTCGGGATTGGCAAACTCGCGCGCATTGACAAAGAACTTTGCAAAGTTATGATCGAGTCTGAGTGTGAGTGCATCCAAATACGCAGCGCAGCGTTTTTCCCGTCATGCCTCTGCAAATTTATTTATTTACGATATAAACTTAATGTTTAGTCCGAGTCTTTCTGTCCAAACAATCACCAGCTTCCTCTTCTTCGCCGTCCTTTACTGAATACAGCCCTCTACATACTGCTACTGAGACATTGTTTGCAGGCAAAGCAGTTCGTTTCTTTTGTGTTACGAGTCAACCATGCAACAGACAGCGTCTTCCAACATGGTACCTGATTGGCAGATGCTTCAGCCCATGCGGCGGTCCAAGAATGCATACAAGGGGTTCATCTCCCCATGGATCCACATCGGTTGTTTTCCTTTCAGCCGACTGTTGTTGGTATAAGCATCGTACGGCAAAACGTTTTCCGATCGGTCGGCTGAGGTCCGACACAAACTCCTGCATTAGCAGTAACTTCCATGTACATGTATATGTAGTATTAGTTTGTCGAAAACGATACGCTATATTCCGGTGTTTGCATCGCGAACTAGTTCTTGTTGATTTTGGCTTTGTTATCCGATCAAGGCTGTTATCAATTTGATCGCCGCGCTAGATTCAAGCGGCCACCGTACCTTGCATAAAATGAAAATTCCTGTTTAGGAAACGTCCTTCCCGTTCATCAGCTCGTTTGCAACGCGAATCACAACGTGGATCTGGACAAAGCCCAGCCGCCAGAGTCAAAGCAAATCATCGCCATACACACTATCTCAATCGAGTAACAATAAATCCACTACATAACCAACTCCTTGTGAAATGTCGGGGAGCAAGCGCAAGCGGACCGCAAGCGGAGCTCAAGCGGGGCACTGCGGGAGTAGAGCCCCCCTCTTACTGTAACTCGATCAGCTGCTTACCTGTCTTTGAGTTGGCCAGCGCAGTCTTGAATACCTCTAGCAACTGTTCGTCAGTGGCATCAGAGCGCCAAACGTTTGTGGTTAATGGAGTGTCTTTCAATTGGTTGGTTCTGAAAAGATCCAGTACTTGCTCGACAACCTCGAATTTCCCTTTCGGGTCTTGTTTCGACCACTCTGAAAGCCAGTATCCACGAGCAACCAAATTCTTGAATATAAACAAAGACGTGGGAAAAGTCAAAGGCTGTTTGGACATGCCTCCGTAGGTTATAAGCTCACCGCCATGAGACAATTGCCTAGCCACATTGGTGGCCGATTTGCCGCCCACACAGTTAAACCCTAACTTGATAGGAGCTCCTGCTGTCCACTGTTTGACTTTTTCTTTAATTGACCGGTCGCTGATCTCGCTCTCAGTGACTATATGAGTTGCTCCTAGAGATAGCAGGTCTTGTCTTACTTGGTCGATTTCTGGTGAAGGTCTATCTCGGACAACGGCAATCGATCTGTAACCCCAGATGCGGCCCAATTGAATGGCTGCTCGACCGACACCCGAAGTAGCCCCATTCTGAATAAACCAGTCTCCCTTTTCAAGATGCACAAATCTTGTCAGCATTTGATGGGCCGTGGAGGGGTTGACTGAAGCGGTAGCTGCTTGTAAGGCACTTAGCCCTTTGCTAGAATGTAATTTGTATACTTGAGATTCATCTACAGACGCATGGGTACGCCAGGTGCCGAAATTCACACTACCAGGAAGTACCCAGTCGCCAATCTTTAGAGATTTCACGCCATCTCCCACTGCTACTACCTCAAACACTCCTTCATTGCCGCCTACAGCAGATGGTTCTGAAGTGCCAAGATCTGTAGTTAGAGGAGGTCTACTAGGGTAGACGCCTTCTAGCTGATTAATATCAGCAGGGTTGATTGGAGCAGCAAGCAACTTGATAATTGCACGAGTTCCCAAAGGGTCATCTAGTTTATGTTGAAACACTTTGACATTGTCTCGGGGACTACCATATTGTGAATATACAATTGCTCTAGCCACAGTTGATGAGAATCTGACTGATCCAGCAGACCAATAAAAGCCTATGCTGTTACCAATAGTGTGCGACAGAGAATACATTGTGTTTCCGTTGTAGTTTTCAAATTACCTGCTATGAGTAAGGTAGTTGGTTGCGATGGATCTGAGTTTTGACTATGACTTGAAATCATGCATGAAAAGATAAGATAACGCTATTGGATACATTACGCGATTGTGTGATTATGCCATAGGCCACTACGCTTGTTGGACAAATTCATATGAATTGATATCTGTTGTTACACACTAACTGTCATATACAAAATCTATGATATTTATAATTATATTATCAGTAAATAAGGGCCACCTGATGGACCGAATGCCTCATCCTACGCGGCTGACTGAGTGAATAATTGGAAGGTCCCTTGGCAAGACTTGGCTGCTACTTTGGACCACTGTTTATATTTCTTGACCCGAATATTCCTTGACCCGAATAATAAACACTCGGTCTCAATAAGTACAAATACTGGTTATAAAAAAAACATGTTATCTCACAAGGCCATTTCACTTCTATAGCTCTATAACATGTCATTATTGACATGATCCAAAACAGCGTTTTTATGCAATTTACCAAACTGATCTACGCTATTATCACACACTCATTATCAAACAGTAGCAGTGGATTTCATTGTGATAGGGACCATCAGGAATGGTATAGCTTGATAGTAGTGCGGGAACAGCATAATGACGAATAAAGTCAGCTCTACAGGGCAGGCGGCCATGAAGTTCTATGGATGCTCAGCTCTTGACAACTATTCGATTCTAGAAAAACTGGGCGAAGGAACATTTGGAGAGGTTCATAAAGCATCTCATAAACCCACTTCTCAGCTTGTAGCATTAAAGAAAATCCTCCTTCACAATGAAGAAGAAGGATTCCCAATAACGGCATTAAGAGAGATCCGGATTCTAAAAGAATTGCATCACACAAATATTATAGCTCTACTAGATATGTGTGTTCAACGAGGAGATAGAGCCACTCGCAAAAGATCCACAATGTATATGGTAACTCCATATATGGATCATGATTTGACAGGGTTACTAGAAAACCCCTATGTCAAGCTGTCGCTGCCGCAGATCAAGTGTTACCTACAACAATTACTAGAGGGTATCAATCATATTCATCAGATGAAATATCTTCATCGAGATATCAAGGCTTCAAATATCCTCATTGATAATAATGGAATAGTCAAGATTGCCGATTTCGGTCTTGCAAGACAGTATTTAGGTGAGTTGCCCACGGCAAAAGGTGGTGCTGGGTCAGGTAGACATAAATACACTGCCATGGTTGTTACTCGATGGTATAGACCACCAGAACTGATCCTTGGAGAAGCTAGATATACCACTGCTATTGACATGTGGGGTGTGGGATGTGTTTTTGCTGAAATGTTCAGAAGGAGACCGATTCTACAAGGCCATTCAGATACTGATCAAGGACATATAATATTCCAACTACTTGGCTCTCCAACAGAGGAGAATATGCCTGGTTATAGTAAGCTGCCAGTAGCAGAAAAAGTCACCTTTGGACCCTATAAACGACAGTTTGAGGCAATGTACAAGGATTTACCCGACTTTGCTAGAGATTTACTTGGCTGTTTGCTCATGTTGGACCCGCTAAAACGATTATCAGCATTAGGAGCGTTGGCGCACCCATTTTTCCATACTGACCCTCGTCCTGCACGCCCACAAGACCTTCCAAAATATGCAGAGTCTCATGAACTGACTGCTCGAAAAAACCGTCACAATAAGCCCAACAATAACAACGAACAACACACTGATAGTGGCCGTCATCATCCAAGGCCACCACATGCTCCCAATCCTCCTCATGCTCAGAACGCGGTATATGCCCAAACAAGTGAACTGGACAATTTCGAAGATGGCAGATCCGGTAGTTGGCAATCGGGTCGTAGAAATTACTATAACAACGGATATGACTATCGAAATGACTATTACAACGATCGACGCGCCACCCACAACTACTCTAATAGCCATGATGGCTATAACGACTCCAATCGCCATAATCACAATCAGCATCATTATTATAACAACTACAACGACCGACGAGAACGAGGAGGAGGCGGTGGGCCTCATACTGGCTCAAGTGGTGATAGCACAGGCCGTAATACTGCTCACTACCGGACATATCGGCCGCCGGTGGTACCTCCTTATCGGAAATATAACAACAATTCGCCCACCAGGTCAGATCGTTCGAATTATTATCCTCAACCACCTTCGGGTCCACCACCGCCTAATTATCCTCCTTATAGACGTTCTCAGCCTCCTCCTCCACCTTCCAACCCACCTCCTCCAGAACAGGAACCGCCTTATAGAAGAGCAGCACCATCAGGCAAATATCAGGATGATAATAACGGTCCTGTGCCGCCTTATCGGCAGACTCAAGGAGCCGGTCTCAACTATGATGATGATATTCGCCAGTAGGACACTGACCGAGAAAATGTACAGAACTAGAAGATCCATATATATATAATGTAAAATAAGTAGTCGGGTGATAACTAGTTAAGTGCCAAGTCACACAAATAGAAAATCAAAATGAAATCTCTTGTATACTACATACTATTTACAAATCATTACTTCATATCGTTCGTCAGGAATAAACTCCCAGTAAATGCATTTTTATATAATTTTTTTTTTGTTAGTCTATTTTGTTCTCTTAAGCCAAGACCACAGAATACCATTGGATGAATTATACTGTTGTTGCTTTACAGCCTGTTTGCCACGTATTGTCAATCTCGGTTGGTCACTCATCATTGTAACTCTCTGAACTTTTCGCAAATGCTTGAGACAGAATAAAATGATCATTAGTGATGAAACCCCAACAACGCCACTTACAGACCAGAATCCCCAATCTGTCTCTTCTATGAAATTCTGTAAGTTCATGCCGTATAAGGATGCAATAAAAGCGCCACCACCAAGTCCTAGAGTGCCAATTTGGAATTTCAAATCTAATAACATAAGTGAATTACGGTTGGAATCCAAGATAATGTTAATAATCTCTTCAGTACTTCGAATATTTGATACAAGACTGCCAACAGTCTGAACAATCTCATCACAATGTTTATAGTAAGATTCCAACAACATTTCGACCTCAGAATGGTCGTCATCATGTTCAATAGGAGTCCCATTCATTTTGGCAGTTAAATACAATCCGGCCAGATCTTCGTCCTGGTCTAAAAGCTCGTCAATGGCATCTCGAATCAGAGTGGCCTTCTGGAAAAAAGACGACAATTTTTTACTCTGAATCAGTAAATGACGGAGCTTTTCTCTATCAATATCATCTTCCAATTCTGCTAATATACCATTCACCACCAACGTGTGCACCTGCATCTCGGCGTCTAAAGCACTGACAACGCTGATAAATATTGCTTCAAGAGCTCGAAGTTCGTATGGAAGTCCGCCCATTGTTCTACTTCCATGGCGCAGTTTATGCTCTAGATCATACATAAACACACTCTGGGTCTTGGAATCTGTAGAGCCATAGGCATCAAATAATAAAACCATATCAGCTTTAATCAAAGCGCGGATATGGAGAAGATTAACGAGAATTGAGTTCTGACGAACAAGAATTGATGGCACAATCGTGCTGATGCCAATATCTAGTTTTCGTAAATCTCGAGGTAACAAGCCATGTTTAAGGAGCAGCTCTGATCGCCTAAATTCGCCTGATACAACTGACACATTTCCTTGAGGATCAAACACCGTGCATCGAACAGGATGGTCTCCAATGGGTCTAGAAAGACTTCTGGCAAGAATCAGATCTGTTTCAACATCGGCCATAGACGATCCTGATATGCTATTATGTTGTTGTAGCGGCTCCTTTGGCTGTTTTCTTTTTCTTTTGTCGAATCGGAGGATATCTGATACTATTGAATGAGCAATAGAAGACTTGGCCTGTGGTTTCGTTGATGTTTTGGAACTGCTTCTAGATGAAGCACTGATCCCATCGGATCGACTGTCGCTATTACTAGGACCAGATGTTCCGTCACCTTCAACGGCACCTTTGGATTTACCAGTAGCATTCGCTGAGTTTGTGCCTGACAGAAGCTGTGAAGACCTAGTCCATAAGTTTCGATGAAACTGATCTCTCGTAGTTGTCACTGGCAGTTGTAGCCTTTGTGAATATGATATTAAACGTCTACGAAGCATGATTAAAGGAGTTTCCAGAGAAAATTTCCCGTCTAAAATAGATATGATTCAGGTCTATAGGATCTGGAAATCCATTTTTCATGAGCCCAATAACCTCTCCAAAATTGCAACCCTGCTAATGTTGATGTTGAAGAACGAGATACAAATTAATGAATATATCAAGATTCAGTCTATCGAGAAGATGGAAAATAAAGATATTCAGTGTTCCTTACCCTGGCGCCTCTGAAAATGCGGCTGTAACCAACTTCTTCATATAGATAATTATATATCATATACATACCAAGCATATAAAGGTTTGTGTTTACATTCAGTTCACATTCCGTTTTCGCAATATGTTCAATGAGCTCCAGATGGGACCGACCAGACCAGCCAACTACCGGTGAGCGTGCCAGGATCGACAAACGAAAGAAAAAACGACCTCGAAATGAGTACCCGAATCATACCAGAAGCAATAATGGCAAGCTCATGGTTGCATCCACACAGAGTTTGGAACATTCCGTTTCCCAGATAGTCGCACCAATTCAACAATGTCGTAGCGTCAAGTGTTATGAGATAATTAATAAAATCGAAGCTGGTACTTATGGCGTAGTATATAGAGCCAAGGAGGTCAGCAGTCAGGAAATTGTTGCTCTCAAGAAATTGAATGCACTGGAAACATCGTATGGATTCGCCATAACCAGTTTACGAGAGATTTCCGCTCTTCAAGAACTAAAGGGCCACGCAAATATCGTTGGTTTGCGAGAGATTGTGGTTGGTGACAAGCCATCTGACGTATATATAGCTATGGATTTCATAGAACATGATCTGAAAAGTTTATTAGTGGATATGCAAGAACCGTTTCTCCTGTCCGAGACCAAAACAATCTTATTACAAATCGCTTCGGCTACCAAAGCTATCCATGATAAATGGTTGTTACATCGAGATTTGAAAACGTCAAATGTGTTGATGACGAACCGAGGAGTGGTTAAGATTGCCGATTTTGGACTGGCCCGCAAGCTCGATAATGCCTCTTCACTTACCCAGACTGTTGTAACGTTATGGTATCGAGCACCAGAGCTATTACTGGGTGCGACTGAATACGGTACTGAAATCGATATATGGGCCATTGGCTGTATTTTCGCCGAATTGTTGACCCAGAGTCCCTTTTTACAGGGTCGTTCCGAGTCAGATCAATTGACAAAGATATTTTCTGAAATTGGTCCCCCGTCTGAAGAGTACTGGGATTCTTGCCAGAAAAGCCTACCAGGAGCGCGCAACTTAAGATTACCCTCACGAGCCAAGACAAATCCATTGTCGTCTCAGTTTGGCCACTTGATATCATCTCAAGGACTTGATCTATTGAAACGATTGCTAGAGCATGATCCAGCCAAGCGAATCTCTTGTGAAGAACTGCTCTCTCATCGTTTCTTTAATGAAGATCCGCTTCCCAAGCCTCTGGCGATGTTTCCTTCTTTTCCATCTCGAGGGGGGCTTGAGCATCGTGCTTCGGCTCGAAGTCCAACAGTTGATGAGCCCCGTCAGCGATGGAACTCGTAGATACGCTTTTATGTAATAAACTGTTCGAGCTTTGTCAATTCGCAGACCGAAAACCAGATCCGATTCCAGTCCCCTACGATCTTTGAATAGTCTAATACGAGCTCAGCAATAAACTAACTCTCGTAGATATAATCCATATATCCATTAGAACATCATTGCCGATCTTGTCTTATCTAGACCGATAAGCAGGCACATCTGCATAGCGGTAAAATGGTCTGTCTCATTGATAACAAAGATATAGTACGAAGCTGTTCTCTCTCTTAACAGACCACAAACGAAATACAAATTGCAAAGCAAAGCAATATGGGAAAGAAGAGTAAGTTAGATAAGCAATTGTACCCACAGAACCGAACAGACTGACGTGTTTAGGAGTTTTGTGCTGTTATGGTGTCGATATTGATGCGGTAGCTGGTTGGCTGGGCAGCTATGGAGGAGAAGATAGCGTCAACGATATTTCAAGGGGTCTGTTTGCAGGCCACGTGGGAGTCCCCCGGTTGCTGAAATTATTTGATAAATATAATATCAAGGCTACCTGGTTTATTCCTGGCCATTCTTTAGAAACATTCCCTGATGAGTGTGCAATGATCCGGGATCAGGGCCACGAAATTGGTCTACATGGCTACTCTCATGAGAATCCTACTGATATGAGTTTCCAACAGCAAAAAGATGTTCTTGACAAGACATTCAAATTGCTCACAGACTTTTGCGGTAAACAACCTAGAGGAAGTGTTGCTCCATGGTGGGAAACGTCCAAAGAAGGTGCAGAGCTATTGCTTAATTATGGAATAGAGTATGATCATTCCATGGGCCATGAGGATTGTCAACCCTATTGGTTACGTTTGGGAGATTCATGGACCAAAATCGACTATACCAAACAGGCTCATGAGTGGATGAAACCACTTGTTAGAGGAACAACTGAGACTGGCCTGGTGGAGATTCCCAGCAACTGGTATATCGATGATCTACCACCAATGATGTTTATCAAGAGTTCGCCTAATTCTCACGGATGGGTGAATCCAAGAGACGTTGAAGATATCTGGAAAGATCATTTCGAATATTTCTATCGAGAGTACGATGAGTTCATCTTTCCTATGACTATACATCCTGACGTTTCTGGTAGGCCTCATGTCCTTCTTATGCATGAGCGTATCATTGAGTGGATAAACCAGCATGAAGGAGTTGAATGGATGACTTTTGAGCAGGTGAGTGATGATTTCAAGTCTAAAAATGTTCCTGCAGAGGGGGCCTTACTGCCTGCTTTACGAAAGGATTCTTGATATATATATATATATATATAATGCATGCGATTATGCGATAAGAATCAGGGGTAATACGATAAGGGTTGGGGTGTAACCACCACCCTTGTAACCAAAGAGTTATCAAGTCAAAAGTCCATTATACTTGACTTTTATAGTTTATATCACGTTTGTTTGACCCCTGATTCTTGTCCTTATGTATCACTTTTTATGTATCACTTTTTATGTATCACTTCTTATGTACCACTTCTGTATCATTGGTTTGTCATTCCATCAAACTGCTACATGACAGTAGGTTCAGGGATGAAATTTCGAGTCCCCTATAGCCAGCGAATCTGCTTTACTTGAGTCCCTTTCCTGCTGAATAGAATTTACTCAATATTATTCATATCTTAATTGTCACTTGCCTATAAACGATACTTCATAGCCAGTCACTTTGTAGCCCGTTTACCACAGGGTACGGGCGTCACGTGCACCCACCTTCTCCATATTCCAGCTATCCAATATGCTCACTTGATATAACACCACGAAGCAGGTATAATATAATCATTTTGTGCAGTTGTCACGCCGAGCTGCCGTGTCATCGTCATGGACCAAACGGCCCCAAACAAGATTGCTGAATTGCTAAAACATCAGGATGACCTGGATAAAATCTCTGAGATTAAACAGAAACTACAGAGAGAGAAGGCTGCCATTGATGGCCAATTGAAGGCAGGCGTTCAATTACAAATTCAGGTCCTATCTCATGGAGCCCAGTCGCTGGCAGATGCCAAACTCCGCATAAACCAAATTTGTGATGATATGAGAAAAGTACAGAAATTGAGAGGCGCAAGTCAAGAATCAGTACAAGATTTTGATAAAATAAACCATCTTTCTCAGGTATTACAAAATTTTGAAGATACTCAGAACTTTCTAAATAATTTCAAGACCATGTCCAATGACCTGAACGAAATTCAACAATTGATAGACGAAGATGGAGGCGAGTTCTCTTTTGATTCTTCAATGCCCAATTTACTGACGCTGCATTATCTACTCAATAAACTACGAGATGTACGCGACGATGCTTGGTTCCATTCTCAACATTCAACCGAAGATGTTCGACGAACAATCACAAGGCATTTTGCTCCTCTTGATAAGAGCATACAACAGTTTGATAGCATCTTATTTGATATTGCTGAGAACCTGCTGGAAATCCTTCGTACTAGTGACCCGTCGTTAGTAGTTAGAGTAGCCAAGATCATTGATTTTGAAGAAAAGCAGGACTTGGTTGCCGAGATTTCAAATCAAATTCAAACTGATAGTAATCCAAGCACAACGGCAAACACGAAATTACTTTTCAAGAACAAGATCTCCAACCGGATACCAAGGGAATATCCACAAAGGTTTTTTAAAGCAATTGAAAGTTCAATTCGAATGACGTTTGATAACTGTATGGAAAGATTTCCACCACAAGAAGACCCAGATTTGCTACTTGAAAATCTAGGATGGGTGTTTAATGATCTCCAGCTCGCCAAGATACAACTCACAAAATGTGTTCCCGAACGATGGAAAATCCTTGATAAATTTGTCGATTATTATCAACTTCAAGTGCATCGAGTATTAAACAAAATAATGGAATGTGAGCCAACTGCTGCTACAATCTTACAAATTCTTGACTATACTAAAGATTACTATGATACAATGCAGACAGAAATCGGATATAAAAAGGACCGTCTCAATCCTTTGTTATTAGATGGTAAAGAAGATGATCTTTATGATGATTATCTAGCATTGCTTGTGTCTAAACTGCGTGAATGGTACAATACATTTGCCAAAACAGAAAAGGAACCATTTATTACGAGACAGGTACCTCCAGAAACACCAGCCGACAATACCTTTGGAATGCAGGGAGAAGCCATCATGTTCAAACTGGTTACTCAGCAGATTGAGGTAGCAGCCAACTCGGGTCAAGGTCGTATTCTATGTGGCTGTATAGAGGAGTGTGCAAATATCTTGAGAGCTCGACATAAAGAATGGGAACAAGTCATGAGAGCCGAAGTTGAAAAGGAGCTCAATGATCAAGTTGGAGAAGATGGACAATCAAATATAGCTCCAGGTCTCTTTGATTATCTGATTGCTCTTGCCAATGATCAGATTCGAGGAGCTGATTTCACTGAAGCTATATCAAGCCGACGAACCCAAGAGTTGTCCAAAAAGTACAGTTCTCGGGTGAAAAACTGCTTGGAAGATACATGTGATGGATTTATTGAAGTTGCAAAATCATGTATCGGTGGTATGATTGAACTGATATTCAATGATTTGAAACCGCCATTTAAAGAAATTTTTGATAGCTCGGCGTGGTATAAAGGAAGACCTACGCGACAGATTGTTGATACAATAGCAGAGTATGCTCGCGACTGTAAAATGTATCAGAATCCAGTCGTGTACGAAGTATTTATTGAAGATCTAATTGCTGAGACATTATTGCACTATTTGGGAGCTCTGAATAACGATCGACATGTTTTGAAAGTTCCTAAAGGATCAGATCGCATTAAAATTGATATTGATTTGCTATATGGGCTGTTTACAGATCCTCAGCTTGGTATACCTGAAGATTTTGTGCAGCAGCATTTCAAAGTGTTTGAACACTTATTGGCCACCATCGAATCGCCTATTCCTGAACTACCGCTACGTTTCCAAGAATTCCGTCAAGATTTCTGGGATGCTCCGCTTGATCTGTTTGAGAAAATGGTTTGTATCCGGAAAGATATCGACTCGAAAGTAGCCAAAGAGATCATGATTAAGGTGCGGAACGAAACCCTTCAGAGCCAGCAATCAACTGAGGGCCAGCAGCCCACATATTTGGCCAAATACCAACCTAAACGTTAATGTATATTTATGTAGATGAAGAGCTCAGCTAAGGACTGGGTGGTGCCTCCGGCGGCTGGGCTCTGCCCAGACCCGTGGTCTCGCTCCGCTCGATTGCTTGGACAGCGAGCGGGCCCCATGGACTCAAGCACTCCGCGAAGCGGAGCAACGGGTCTGGGCAGAGCCCAGCCGCCGGAGGCATCAGCCAGGTTCGCGCACTCTCAAAGGCAGAGATGGGCATCATATTATGTACAAACTATTATATCAATCATTACCGTCATAAATCATTAAGAGTCATTTTGCTTTCACAGCGCAGGGCTCTTCCTTCGTTTCACGGTAACAGAGTCATTCATAACACTGACCGCTGAAGGACTCAGAGATCTCTTCCTTGCCATGCTCAGCGGGATCTCGTTTTCTTGGTCGACGGCAGCGACAAACTTATCATTTTCTCTTCTCATTTTCGTTCGCAAAGAGGGCAAGGCGTAGTTAACTTGAGATGCTCCTCGTGACCGGCGACGAACTGGTGATGTTCTTGGCATGGTGTCGGCTTGCATTGGAGCACTCTTTAGATTTGTTTGAAGATCTGCCAGCGGCATTCTGGATATAGAATGTGGCCGAGCAGGTGACTGTGATGTTGGTAGCACTTTGACAGGCGATGATGATGGTGGTGCAACAGAGGAGTTTTCTCGAGAACTTTTTTTCGGTAATGCTTTGCGAGTGGGTTTCTTTGTGGTGGCAGTAGCTGCGGAGCTGCCAGTAGTCACCTCCAATGCTTCAGGTGCACTTGTTTGTGGTGAAGATTCCCTCCTGCCATTTCGCCTGTTATTGGGTCGCGATGCATTAGATAGAGGAGGTGGAATTTCGACCATGTTCAAAAGGGGCGAAAGCGAGGACGAGGGTGAGGACGAAGGCGACTTGGAATCCAGCATTTTGGTGTTCTTTTGGTTCGCTTCACGAGACATTTGCTCCTGGTAGTGAACTTTGGGCTCCGACACCAGCTCCCGCACCAGCTCAGTCTCTCGCTCAGTCTCCTTGTCTTCCTTAGACACAAACTCTTCAGACCTTTGAACATCGCTGCAAGAATCTGAAATCCTCGTTCTGTCTCCCTTTAGATCATCCTCAGTCTCTTCAGGTATACAGTCGTCGGCTCCCATTAACATATCAGACTTTTTACGGAACGTGATTCGTCTCGAGAAAGCATCACCATCTGTTTCATCCTCTCTAGAATGATTGCTAGTCCACACCACAAGCTGTTGATTCTCGCCGGGAATGTCGAAACCAGAACATATTATATTATCTAATTCCTGCCATTTTTCCTGTAATAGAGTTTTGACATGGCCATACTGAGTAGTTAAAGTTTCGTTGCGTTCCTTGACCAGTCGAATGTTCTCTTGACGGAGAGAGAAGTTTTCTTTGGACAGCTCGAGAATATTAGATTCCAACTGATTGACTCTCTCTTGTAGCGCCGAATGGGCCTTTGCTATAGCTCGATTCTGTGTTGCAAACCGTTTACGAACTGGTGATTGTTAGAATACGAGCAGCCACCACAGCTTTTTCTCTATGTTCACCACTACTTACGAGTTTCTATACTCTGACTGGATTCAGTCTGGGTATTCAAACGAGCCATTGTGCTTGTAGACACCAAGTATGAGTTGTTTGATGAGAATTGTTTTGTTGATTCCATGAGCTGTGAAAACGTACGGCTGGCACTATCGCAGTAAACGCGTATTCAAAATGTGTCGCGTATTGACCACGTTATTATCAGAATGGATTTGGTTCCAAATCCACTCAATAGATAGTTATCATGTCTACATTATCTACTCGACTTTCAGATAAAAAAAAGGAGCTTGTTTACTTGCAACAGCTACAGAATACAAGTAAAGCACTGGTTTCAGAGCTGGAAGGACTGGCCCAAAAGTTCGATAAGCTGACTGGCGGCACCGAGTCGGTTGCGGATCTCATGTCCAACTGGGCCAATATTTTACATGCTCTGAAACTGGCTTCATCGGGGCTACAAAAATATGCCGAAAATGACTATGATGTCGAGTCAGACCCACCATTACCCGAGACGTTGGTCCGTATAAGGCTGGAAAATAATGCTTGAAATCGCGAACCAAAGCAAAGGTAAACAAGTTATTATATCAACTAAAAAAAATATACACAGAAACTGTCGTCTTAATAATCAACTTCCATTCCATTTGGAGAAGCCGACACTGTTGAACGAGGCGCATCGCGTAATGCCTGGACCGACGAGTAAATGCCCTTGGTCCAATCAGATAGCGTGAAGTGCAGGATTAGATCTCGGATTGTAGATGTCTGGTCTTCGAGTTCAGAGATTAGCTGAGTTAGCTTAGAATCATCAAACGTAGGGAATCGCTCGTTAAGCACAGACCTGTTGAAATCCGGGTCTTGTTGTTCTAATAGAACAGCTGGATCCAGGACAATCTTGGACGATAGGGGCGATAGAATGTCGCCAGTTTGTGCCGACTTTAACCTCGCTGATTCCTTGAGCGTCTGATAAAGTATTGTTTTTTCTGTTATTGCTTGCACGGTAGCGTCAGATCGCTTCTTGGTGTCGACAATTTGACGCCAATCATCCCTTAACAGCAGTCTTGTCCAGATTAGTTTCTCATTGAGCGATCTGTTGCGAGTTATGACTCCAGGCAATTCTAGTACCTGTAAAGCACGAAAGTAATTCAGTGTAGAATCTTTAGTAGTTGTATCCATTAATGTTAACACATCAATCAACTCCTCGCCAGAAAGCTTTTTCTTTTGAAACACTCTGGACAGACCCCGTTTAACAAGCTCCACATGAGCAGGCCATGACTCAATAGCAGTGGCGAGATCTTTCGAATACGGTTGATATCTCTGCTTGGAGTCTGGGTTGACATATCCTTCGATTTGATCAGAGATAGATTCCTGATTATAAATAGTCTGTGCACGAGCTTCAATAGTCGCCAGGAACTCATTGGCTTCATCATCTTGTTGATTAGTATTGCCAGCAAGTGTACTTAGCTTAGCAATACTGAGCTCTAGTTTTCGGTTAGAGTTGAGATCTTCTGAATTCAAAGCGACATCTGCCAAAACCTTGCCGGCTTTGATATAATCTTGTTCTTGAATGTCTCGGATCCAAGAAATACGACCATGGCGCCCAGAACTGAAGAAACGATCCAAATAAACATGATAATCAGCAAACTCAGTCAGCAAAGCTTTCAATTTCTTTGTCTCTAGAAAATATTGATATAAAACACTGGCAAAGTCATAGCCAAACGTTCCCAAAAAGTGCTCAATTTTATCATGGAATCTATGGGCAGCAGCGTTATCTCCAGCACTCTTGGAAATATTCCAGTTATCCACTAGAATCTCAACCAAAGACCGATAGATCTGAAACTCTTCAGCAATCCTCAACGCATCTTCGGAATATCCTAGTTTCAACAGGAATCTTATCCATGAACTTCTCTGCTCCGTGTATTTCGCACTAACTTCCGCACCTTGGCGACGACTGTTATTGGTATCAGTCTTGTACATCCAGTCTATCCTTTCTGTATATACTGCACATAGAGTTTCCACCAAAGTGACGAGCTGTCGTTCTAGTTCTTCACTATTGCTTATTTTCGATTCCGTTTCAATCAATTTTGCTGTCAGCTTATACTGACTTTCAAGCGAGTTCAGTAGCCCAGGAGTGGACGTCCATCGCTCCAAGTCACAGAAATCATCTGGAAACAAATAATAAATCTGTCCCTCATATTGAGCCTTTGTAGCAAGAGCAGCAACATGAATGGCCAAGATAAGCACCTCATTTGTCTCTATAATCTTGCTCCTAGTTGGCGACAAGGCACACAGTTTGGCTGTTTCGACCAAAATATCCCCTATTGACGAAGTCTAAATGACAGTTAGATACAAGAAAACGAAGTCCATCCTGGAACCGGGTCATACCTTACTAATAAACCAGTCTCGAACTTTGTCTCCTGAAGAGACCGAGTTTTTAGATATAACTTGAAGTAGTATACTATTCCCAAAGCCGTCCTGTTCCTGGAATTGTGAATCAATATACCCCCAAAGAGCTTTTGCAGCAGTAGCTTTTTCAAGGTCCCACAGAAGCTGAAACTTGGCCTTAACTGATAGCACTCGTACATAATTGCTGTGTAGATAATTTGCTAGTCGCGATAGATAAAGCACTCGTAATGATAGGTGTTCGGTTAAAGATGGCAGAATAGGTGGCATATAGGCCGAGCGAGTTTCGAGAATCTCTTTTGATACCTTTAAAAACGATTCTTCTAATATCTTGTCACCGAGCTGGATTTCCGGTCTATTATTAAATGCTAATGGATTACCTCCATCTTCGGATCCATAAAATACTGCCTGCTCGATCCTGGATTTGGCCAACTCCGGTTCCAAGGCCTCTTGTCGCTTCAGTAAATCACCTGTCGGCTGTGAAGTCGCGGTATCCGAGAACCGCTCGACTCTAACAACGCCAACGTTCCTAATCAAAGCAATGATTCCACAATTTCGAACTGTTTTGGCATTCTCAATTATAAGGTCCTCGGCACCTGCACCTACAATCTCCACTCCTGATCTGAATGAAACGACGTCTTCCCAGCGTCGCAGAATACCACCTGACTCGCTATCATTGTCGTTATGAATATTCGCAGTCATTGAATCTAATAATACAATCGACTCGGAAAACACCACAAACAGTGTCTTGTGAGGTTTGGGAAACACCAGTTTAGGTGACCGCGAGCTCTGTCCAGTAAACATCTGAAGCCGATGAGCAGATAACAGCTTAACATCTCCGCTAAGAGAATCAGGTCCACCACTGTCTATTAGAATCGTGAATAACACATAATACCTCTCTTGTTCGCTGTAGTCGAATGAACTGAGAACAAAAATACATCGTTCTTCTTCATACAGTTCCACATCGTATACTTTAAAAGTACGGTGGGCATCATTATACAGAGGGGAAATATGATTGAGCATCAGTTCATGGAGCCTACCCTCAAATAAGACTCTGCTACGACCAGTACGAGAACATTCCCAGATAGATAAATCTCCACTTTGGTTGATAAGAAGAACTTGTCTGTCGGTACGTCCAGTGATGGCACCTGGTTTGATAGATACTATTCCTCGACGAGAGCTTGACGGAACAATTGCATTTTTAATTGTAGATAGAATACCGGGGCCTCCATTTCTCATTGACACACTATTAATCATCTGTTTGCCATATAGATCTCGTAATGTAATAAGAATAAATCGACCACTAGTGGTGGTGACTATAACGCCTGCTGGCTCGATTACTTGGATATTATCAATCACTTCACCAGAATATAGTTTTACCTCATGATTGGTGCTTCTACGTCTTTTCAGAAGTCCATTGGCTATGGCACCACCCACTGATTCCCAATATGTCAACAAGCCGGTGCTAGTAACAATGCTCACCAAGCCTGGTTCCTGAGTGCCAGGTGAAGGGGCCACCAACACAGACAGAGTATCAGAACTTTGATTTGGAAGAGACATTGTTGTAGGAACGTGATCGGGAGAAGTATAAATCCAGACATACGAACTAGAAGGGCTGGAAATAAGGGCAAAGCTTGTGGATTGATCGGCAAAACCTTCATAGATATCGTCATCTTCATAATCGAGAGAGTCCAAATTGACAGATCCACCAAGCACTGCTGGAGTTGCTGGCAGCTTGGATACACAATATCGAGCATTTTTCGTCAAATCAACCACTCCACTTTTGGATGGTTCAAAAGTGCCTCCCATCGACGACGAATTAAGGGACGACGATACCTGACGACTGACGTTCCTTTTCACGTTTTCATTTTTATTAGATACTGATCGGAAGTCGGCATGTGCAGTAGACCTTGTTCTTAATGTTGAAGTGGATTCAGTGAATGACGGTAGTGGCGTTGACGAACCAGCTGTGTTGGAAGAAGCGACTTGCGCTTCATCACCACCATGTGTTTCTTCTACTACCACTGGTACCGATGCGACCGTATCACTGATGGTCCTTCTTCCACCGGCTATGCCACTCTGATTGCGAAACGACGACTGCCGAATCTGTCTAATTGACGGCGTATCCATTGAATAGAATCTATGTTTACTTATAAAGTCCATCCAGAAATTTCACCATGTTTATGTTTAGTAGCAGTAGTAGTAGAGCTCGCCTCACGCAAAATGCGCCTCACACGCCTCGCGAGCTCCAATGTCAGTGACTTCACACGGTATCCGAGATCCAAAACCAATTGATTTGACTTTTGGTCGACACAAATAAACAAAAATGTCCAGTAAGCTTCAAAAGATTATTGACAGGACCCAAGAAAAGTGAGTTTGTGTGCGCCAGACGAGCAGCTTAGATTGTGACAGTACTAACTGAACCCCCCTTTAGAATCGCCAATGGCCAATACTATGAAGCACATCAGGCAGTGAGGACTATTGCTGCTAGATATATCCGGTCTAAAAGCTACTCAGATGCCGTTGAAGTTCTATTCACAACTGCAAAGTTGCTATTAGAATCGGATCAGCCAGGAAGTGCTAGTGATTTAACTTTATATCTCATTGATACTTTGAAATTGAGCCAGACACCTATTGATTCGTCCCTGAGAGCCAAACTCGCCCAATTGATAAAACTGTTTAAACCTGATGAACCTACATTGAGGGCTATTGCTCAAGAAGCTATTGGATGGACGGTGGCTGTCCCACGTGCTGATGTTGATAATGCCATTCGTGCTCATGGTGATCCCGAGCTACATCATGTACTTGGTACAGTTTTTGCATCTGCAAATGAGGCCTATGAAGCAGAGAAACATCTTTTATTAGGAACCAGTGAATCCCCTAAAGTTCTTGGAAATCTTTTATATGAATGGTATACAGAAGATTCTGCGACAGCGAATGTGGGTATATATTTATCAAGAGGAGTGTTTGGATATCTGGCTATTGAAAACATCCGCGATGCTGACAAGGTTTCTAGTGTGTTTATTGAACAATTAATAAACTCGGGTTCGTTGACCGACTCGGACTACGAAAAGTCCGTCGCATATAACAGGCCCATTTACATCTTTACGAAACCAGCTTACTCGTTTCTCACCTTCCTACAGCTACTCATCACAACATGTCGGTCTAAAAATGCTGATATGTTCAACCGTCTCAAGTTACGTTACAAACCGGTTCTAGATCAGATTACCGCTTTACACGAACTATTAGACAGAGTCGGACTTGTATATTTTGACATTCAACCCCCAAGAAATACAAACATGCTACAGGACCTCATGGGGGGCCTCTTTAAATAATACTATGTAGTAATGTATTAATCAGCTTTTTTGGACCGACGACAGATCAATGGCTTTAGCTAGTTCAATCCGATCATGTTTGAGCATTTCTCTCTTGGCATCATGATAACTCATCCAAGTTCGCCTGCGTTTATGGCCTTCTGGCCATTGATCCTCCAGTTTTTCAACTTGCATTTCGTAAAAGTGAAACTCGGTTCTTGGTGGTGGGGTCTCGGGTCCAGTCCATGATTTTGGGGGTCTTGGGTCTTCAAGGATTCCAAGAGCACGAGTTATTTTACCAATAGCACCTGCTTCTTCCCAGGTTTCTCTTACTGCTGTATCAGCATAATCAGCTTCGTCTAGTTCAATACCACCTTTAGGAATGACCCAGCATTCGGGTCTCGCTTCCGAACTAACGACAAGGATCTGACTTTTATCACTATTTAGTACCACTGTACCAGCGACCATTCTGGCGCCGGTTCGATCAGAGTATTCTACCATGAGTTAGATTACCATCTGTCTCGAACTGAAAATAAAATAAACCTACTCTGGTTCTCTCGCCCTTCACGAGCAATCATTGATTTATCTCCTGCCATTATAGCAAGGCCCAATAATTCAATGGGTCTAAGTCATTAGTATTAGTACCATCAGAATAAATATAGTTGACTATCAATGATGATACAAAGACAGCCGCACGCACCCCTCATGAAAGCTGCTACAACTTTAACCAGGCAAACCATCAAAGACAAAAGCAGCAAGGAATGTTAGAGTTGCATTATTTGGTATGGTCCAAGAGTACGGTACAAAAGTTTAATTGAAATACAGGCTAGGCCTTGAGTTGAGACCTGAAACAACCAAAATGCTGCTGCCTCTCAAGCCGCATACCCACTGTCCATCATTGAATAGCCGTTAATAGGCACAAATGATCGCGGAGATACTGAGCTCTTTTCCATTCAAGTATAGCAATTGGTGTTAGAAATAATTCTCCCAATTACTTATTAACAATAACATCAATCTGCTCTGCTACTTATATGGCTACTTGTATGGCCCATGTCACATGCGCAAATGCCCTTATCATTCAATGCGGCTCGTTATCTTCTGAAAAAAATATATTGGATATGCAGAGCTTCCCTTTTAAAAGATCTCACGGCAAATCTTTTTTCAGATCAAATCCAAATTTATTTATATCTACAGTAATCAGAAAAAAAAATGTTGAGGACTGTGTAAGTGAAACTTGTGTTGCCAGATATACAGAGGTAAAAGAGTTATTGCTAACATTACATTTCCAGAAAACCCAAAAATGCTCGTGCTAAAAGAGCTCTTGATAGAAAGGAGCCCAAGCTTGTTGAGAATGTGAAGCAAGCATTATTTATTCCCGGTGCAAATTGTAACCAAGTGCTTCATGACGCTATGGTCGACTTGAGTGCCCTGAAAAAGCCAGATGCTAAACGGTTTCAAAAGAAAAACGATATTCGACCCTTTGAAGATGCTACTTCTCTAGAGTTTCTATCCAACAAAAATGATGCTTCACTGCTAGTATTAGGAACAAGTAATAAGAAGAGACCCAACAACTTGACATTCATAAGAACTTTTAGCCATCAGATTTATGATATGATCGAACTTCGCCTGGAGTCTTACAAGTTTTTGGCAGATTTCCGCAAGCAAACATTCAGTGTAGGATTAAAACCCGTCATGGCTTTCAATGGTCCTCTATTTGATAGTCATCCTACCTATAAGCATATTAAGTCATTATTTCTGGATTTTTTCCGAGGTCAAGTTCTTGAGTCTTTAGATGTTGCTGGTTTACAGCATGTGATTTCCATTTCGGCCGCCGAACTGGAGGACAACAAGCCCCTACCAGCTGTGCACTTTAGAGTGTATCTTATTAAGTCATTCCGAAGTAGCTCGGGTCCCAAAATGCCCCGAATCGAGCTTGACGAAATTGGCCCAAGATTCGATTTCCGCATTGGCCGTATCCAAGCAGCTGATCCAGATGTAGAGAGAGAAGCACTCAAGAGGCCCAGACAACTGGAGGCCAAGACGAAGAAGAACATTGAAACAGATATTCTTGGCGACAAGGTGGGTCGTATTCATGTTGGTAAACAAGAGCTTGGCAAACTGCAGACCAGAAAAATGAAGGGACTGAAAAAGAAGTTTGACCAGGACAAACAGGACGAATCCGACTCAGTGACGATAACGACGCCGGTGCCCAGGATGCCATGCTAGAACAGCTCATTCAAGAGGTTCCCAACAAGAAGCAGAAAACAAACTAGTATACTAGAATAAATAAATAAAAAAAAACAAGAACAACCTGTGCATCTGTATCTACCGATTGGCTGTTCTGCCTCCGGCGGCTGGGCGCTGCCCAGACCCGTAGCTCGCTTCGCTCGGCTGCGCACAGTAGGCCAGCAGTTCTCCGCGAAGCGGAGCGACGGGTCTGGGCAGCGCCCAGCCGCCGGAGGCAGACCAGACGGTCGTATAGGGCGAGAGTTAGGCAGAATCAATTGGATCTTATGTTTCTGTTGTCTATTAACCTGAGGAGGTTTCGGAGAAGCATGGCAATCGTTACTTTGCCGATGGACGGCACGTATAGAGAGGCATGCTCCTTGACGTCGGGGCTGAAGTTTTTTTCGCTCGAGAAGTTGATACAGACAACGCCATATTTTGTGTGTTCCATAGGGAACTTGTAGTCTGCACTGGGAACACCTGTAATGATGACGTCCGACTGGGAACTGGCTTCTTTCCAGTCAATGTCCACGTCAGCCACATGGTGCTTGATCTGCTTGATTCCCTCTCCACGAGTAAACTTCTGAACACCGGTGATGTCTACAGAATACACAGTAGCACCATCGTTTGCTAGAAGAGCCGCTAAAGGACGCCCTACAATCTCACTACGGTTGATAATAGTCACAGTCTTGCCATACAACCGATTACCATAGGGTAATACTGCATTGTATACCGCCAGATGCTCGAGAATCTTCACAATAGCCAGTGGAGTACAAGGCAAAATACTCTTCTGGGTCTTTTCCTTATCAAGAAACCGGATGTTGTGATACATATTGGAAATGTAGATATGACTTAATCCTTCAACATCCTTCTCGGGAGATAAAACCTGCTGTAGATACTGGTCCTGACGACTGCCAAACACCGGGAAATAGACCATGATACCATCCACTTTGTCATCATCATTAGCCTGCAGAATGGCCTCTTCAAGATCTTCCTTATCGACAGTTCTCAATTCGTAGTGGAATCCAATCTCTTCCGACGTCTTCTGGGTCCATTCAGCATACTTGACGGCTGCTGGGTCCGCATTGGCCAGGAAACCAACCAAAGCAGGCTTTCTGTTCAATTTCTGAAGACCCTGACCGAGTTCTTCAATAAAAGGCTTAGCTACCGTGCTTGCCAGAATCGTCTCTAAGAACCCTCCTGTTAATAATTTACTAGCCCTTTGGTCTACCTCGAGGCGGCTTTGCCCACACACCGCCGAACGAGCCTCTCCACCATTATTACATACTGCACGAGGTAGCGTTTGCTGATTTTGTAGCGCTACTCATTATTTTTGTTTTTTGTAGTCGTCCGCTGGATTCTGAGCTTATCGAGAAGATTGTAGATCGAGGACAATTTTTTTTAAATCTGCTCTGAGCCCTGCATGAAGTTTTCAGCGCATGTGCCAATCACGTGATATCCCATGAACATTTGCCTTGATACCTGGATACCAGTAACGTTTCAAGTAAAATAAAGTCGATATTCAAATACAACTCTGAAAACTGAGTTATTTTATGTAATTTTTGTGTTTAAGTTGCCACAATAAGCTTTGAAATTACCCCTTATAAACGGCCTTAACTCCATTATAACTGCCACTTTTTGATTTGACTGTATAGCGTCTGCTGGACCAAAAGAACCAGGAACATTCATGCCAACTCGAATGTTGACAAGAAAAAAAAAGGCAAAGCAGCACCATGAGTAGGTTAGTTCTGCTCCCAAAAATTGGAATTGTTCAATTGAATAAGAATAACTGAGCTTGGTGGACCCATTGAGACCTTGAGGGCATACCCATAAGTAATTGCATTATTCGCATACTATGCTGTTATCCGCAGTTATCTGGGGGTATCCATATCAGTGGACCTCTCTCTGTTGAGTAGTACTAGACTACAGCTACATCACAGCATCAACAAGACGTCCATCTCCTATAGCGCTGCTATCGTTGTGGATGAATCAGTTGGGTTCTTTGTTGATTTGAGTAGTAGTTCGTTAACTGGCATAGAAAGGCTAAACATTGTTAACTAGTCGTTGATCGTACTATTTCTGCAATAACCACAGGTGGTGGATCAGGTGAGACTGGGGGTATATTATTTACTCGTTGAATGTCTGTCTGGTTCGGAAGTGCCAGGAACACCAAAACATATGAAGGTATTATCATAATCTGGGATAGAGCTTTTAATACGCGTGAGATTTCACTGTCTCGCGAAATAGTCCGGGGTCACTTCTTATGATTTAGTCTTGATGACATCAAGGAATAGTGGACAATCAAGGCCTGAAATGGTCCAGCTGGATAGATCCGAATACGTATTTGATGAGACAGGGCGAGGAACCCCGTCGTCGACGTTTTTCAAGCGTCTATCTTCGTACAAAGAAACGTATGCTCTTTCCCCTCCCCTCGTACCTGTTAAGCTATACTAACAATTCCAGTGGGGTTGATAAACATGATTCAGACCCAAAGGTCATAGGAGCGGCATATTCTCACACCGACGCTCTGCGCTTGGACCAACTGTAAGTTATCTTCCTCCGCGAAGCGGAGCTACGGGTCTGGGCAGCGCCCAGCCCTGCCGGAGGCATCAACCAACTAACTTCCCTCGCCCCACCCAGATCACTTGGGTCACCCAAAGAAACCGGATCGACCACCAGCTTAAGCATAGCCGGGTCTAAATCGGCATCAAGAGCATATCTGGATTTAGACGACGATTGGGATGCCAACGTAGATCACAATCTGGTTCTAGAGAGAAAGGTCGAAAAGTCAATTGAAAATATACCATCGCGACCAGCGTCGACAAGTTCTAGTAGAGAACTATATGGCACATCTGTGACGAATGGTGTTGGTAATAACAGCAGTACCGGTAGTCATACGTTGAAGTCGCAATTTGATGGCATCATGAGAGACCCGGCCAACTCACTATATTCGATTCGAACCAATAATAATAATAATAATCATAACGGGCATTCGACTTCGTCGTTGGTGTTGTCCAACGACCACTTGAATGACCAAGCCAAGTCGAATGCGGAGCTAGAGGAGATTAACTCGAGGTATTCTCGAATAGCACGGTTTAAGAAAGTGTTACAAGCCACCAATGTCGAATTGGCTGAGTTGAAAAGGCTGGCATGGTCTGGAATCCCCGACGAACTGCGGCCTATGTCCTGGCAGCTGTTACTAGGCTATCTACCGACAAATGCAGAAAGAAGAGTTAGTACCTTGGCAAGAAAGCGCAAGGAGTATTTGGATGGAGTTTCTCAAGCGTTTTCAAGCGGATTGGATCAAGTCATGTGGCATCAGATCTCAATTGATGTGCCTAGAACCAATCCTCATATCAGATTATATGGGTATGAGGCAACTCAACGAGCATTAGAAAGAATATTATATTTATGGGCCATTCGACATCCGGCTTCAGGTTATGTGCAAGGAATCAATGATTTAGTAACACCCTTTTTCCAATCATTTTTATCTGCATATATTGATGGCGATCCTGAGACGTGTGATCCAGGAAACCTTCCCAAAGCCGTTTTAGATGTAGTAGAGGCCGACAGTTTCTGGTGTCTGACTAAACTTCTCGATGGCATTCAAGATAATTATATACATGCCCAACCAGGTATCCAGAGACAAGTAGCCGAACTACGAGATTTGACTCAGAGAATAGATGGCCAATTATTCAAGCATCTGCAGGATGAGAATGTGGAATTCATGCAGTTCAGTTTTCGATGGATGAACTGTTTATTAATGAGAGAGGTCAGTGTTCGAAACACCATTCGAATGTGGGATACCTATCTTGCCGAGGGGTCGGACGGGTTTTCGAAATTTCATGTTTATGTATGTGCAGCTTTTCTCGTCAAATGGAGTCGGGAAATCTTACAAATGGATTTCCAAGAAATCATGATGTTTCTACAGGCCCTACCAACTAAAGATTGGCATGAGAAGGATATCGAGTTACTTCTAAGTGAAGCGTTTATGTGGCAGTCACTTTTTAAAAACGCCCTGGCTCATTTAAGATAGTGAAGAGTTAAGCTGTCCCAGTATCGAATGACAATGACATATATGTACGTAGGTAAAATAGAATAAAAATAAAAATAAAATAAAAAATGAAAGTAAATCACTACTTAAATAATAAGCACATAGATAGATAGATAGATAGATAATCAAAAGGTGAATCACTACTTAAATAATAAGCAAATAGATAGGTAGATAGATAATCAATTAACGTCTCTGTCCTACAGAGTTATATAATACAACACTTAAGACAGTACATAGAAAGACGGATTCAGCATGTGCCACCAGGCAGATAAATATTTATTATGACTACACATCTCCCACTCGGCGCAGCCGAGCAAACGGGTCTGGGCAGCGCCCAGCCGCTGAGCTGAGGGGTTACACAAGGGCATAGTGCGACTTTTTAAATGGCAACCCAAGCAATGATAATGACGGCTTCTACACCATTGCTGGACGTCCATTTGTACTTCCATAAACCATCCTTTTCAGGATTCCATGAGGCCCCGACGGATGATTGGATTGGACCTTTGATGCTCTGTTCAACCAATGAAATCGACACTATATACTTGTACGATTTAGACTGTGCATTGAGCTCGCTCAGAATCGTCCCCTATATAGATTACAGTGCGTGTTAGTTACAGCCAGGCTAAACAGAGAGAATGCTTGTGGTTTCCGCGCGGATTTCCTACATCATATATGCTAGTCCCTAATGTAATACATACTAGTGCTTTTTCATTCCATATTTTGGCCTGCTGACTATCATACCGCTGAGAGCCCACAAGTTTGATAAAGGTATCTTCACAGATTGTCGTCAAAGTGGATTGCGGGATTGGCTGAAACATTTCTGGTTAGTCTACCGAGAATGAGATCGACCCCATCAACTTACGCTAGAGCCTGACACCTTTGGCACGTTTTCGTGCAGTTTAATTGCCGAAGTCATGGCTTTTGGTGATGTTGAACTGACGAAGATAGTGTTATTTGGATTTACAAATATGGAAACGATCTATCTATAAGCGGTCTTCACGTGATTGCCGCGGCCCCCACCCCGGAGAACTGGTCCATGACTCCAGTCCTCCCCTCCATTTCCTGTTCCCCGCACCTGTCTTGATCAAATTGCACCAGGAGATGTAATCTGGAATCAACTATGGATAGACGATGTGATGGTGGTTCGTTGGCGTGGACTGTCGCATTAATAACACTCGTATACTACATGTACCCCGACAACTGGGTCAGATCCACTCTAATAATAATGCAGTAGTATCAGCAGTATAAGAAAACCATTTTTATAACGTAGCAAATGTATGCTGTTCTTCCATCTATATGGTTCTCATCGTGGTGTGACAATAGCTCTAGTCTGTAAACTTGTGAATAACTCTCTGAGTTTGTACTTTCGCGCCGTCACCGGCCATTAATTCCCGGTGATGAGCTCTGTTGTTATCTTTCTACCCCTCAAATCATACTGAAAGCTCTCTCGTGGGCAACTCCACTTTTGACTAGCAAAGAGCATTTCAAAGGACGGGAGAACACCTGCATAATCTGGGGAGATGTCCTGCATGTCCATAAACGGATGACAGTGGGGGTTTTAAGATGTCTCACTTTGTGTTTTAAGATTATTCTTGCCATATGATTTGATCCATCTGGGGGGGAATAATGCTTTCCTGATGACCAGGGACTGACTGCTTTACTAATTTGAGGAGAAGGATCGTATTTACGATCTATACAAGGTAAGTTTTAAGCGGCGATTTAGACGGGATTTGACAAAATGGACACTTTGACTCTCTAATTACTACTGGTCATGATTTCGATGCGATGTGTAATTGGTGACTCCGGACTTTAAGACGGAGTTTATTGCTCCTAGCAATTAAGCTTATATTTCTGATGCCAATCTTTATAAATATCGCTGATACTGTGATCTGAAAATACATCTATCAATTTAATGAACAAGTCAATATTCTAATTCTACTGTTATTATCACTCCAGTTTTCACCATGTCTGAAGGTCATAAGATTGCCCCTACTGCTGAGACAGTTGAACATGCCGAAGACGATGCCAGTCTGAACGAACCCATCAAAGGCAATGTTCGCGAAGTCCAGGTGTTTTCTGCGGCTATGGAAGAGGCTCTGCTAAAAGACAAGCCCCAGCCATTTAGCAAGAATATGATCAAATTATACCTCATTCTATGTGTTGGATATCTTTGTTCTGCCACAAATGGTTTTGATGCAAACACGTTCGGAGGTGTACTTGCAATGCCCAATTTCAATAACTTCTTTAATTCTCACGGTGGTAGCACCCAAGGCTTAATTGCTTCGATTTATGTTATTGGCAATATGGTAGGATCCCTTCCTCCTGGTCCAATTGCAGACCATTGGGGGAGAAAATACCCTATTGCTATGGGATCTTTTATTGCAGTGATTGGAATTATTTTTCAAGCTGCTGCACAAAGTACTGCGTATTTGATTGCAGGAAGATTCTTATTGGGATTTGGTGTTGGCTTTGTCCAGACTACCGGTCCAGCCTTTTGTATTGAATTAGCTCATCCTGCCTACAGAGGTATTTTGGTGGGCTTGTACCAATCGTGCTTTTTTGTTGGAACAATTATCACCACATGGCTCGAATTCGGTCTCTATTATATTGGTGACGATCCTGTAACTTGGAGATTCCCTCTAGCATTCCAATGTGTCCCATCTCTAATAATCCTATGCGCCATCTGGTTTGTACCCGATACCCCTAGATTCTACATTTCCAGAGGACAAGATGAAAAGGCTCTAGAAATTCTTGCAAAGTATCACGGAAATGGGAATAGAGAAAGTCCCGTAGTCACGTTCCAAATGGCGGAAATTAAGAATGCTATTGATATGGAAGATGCTGGTAAACAATGGTGGGATATCAGAGATTTTATAATGACCAAGTCTGGCAGATACAGGCTATATCTTCTCTGGGCGGGTAAGTTGTTGTATTGGTACTCTCGAGGTCTACAAATATTCACCTCAGACAAGCTAACACTATTTTAGTCGCATGGTTCAGTCAACTCGATTTACCACCAACTTCTTACTATTTCCCGATTATGGTCAAAACTGCTGGTATCACGAATGTACGTATTCAGCTATTACTCAATGCAGTCCAGACACCAATTATGTTTGTTTGTGCAATTACGGGATCCAGATTCGCCGTCGACAGTATGGGAAGAAGAAAGTTGTTTATTTTGGCTAGTTGTGGAATGAGTGCTTCATTGGCCATTATAATTGCCTGCTCGGCAAAGCAGGAGGGTCATCCTGCTATAGGTGGTACTGGTATTGCGTTTTTGTACGTATTCCTGATAGCTTTTTCTTTCGGGTGGACTCCATTACAAGCTTTATACTCTAGTGAGATTCTGTCCACGACCTGGAGAACCCGTGGTTTGGCAATCTACAATCTTCTCACCAATGCAGCGGGTTTTATTAACACGTATGTTCCTCCTGGGGCCATTCAATCAGTCGGATACAAGTTCTATTTCTTCTATTTGCTATGGGATTTGTTTGGTATTGTGATGATTTATTTTACTTTTGTAGAGACCAGAGGGCGAACCCTGGAAGAAATCGAGGAAATTTTCGAGGCTCCTCATCCAGTTCGATTCTCAAAACAGAAGAAAAACGTTTTGGTAAATGATTCGGGTGACGTTTTTATGGCAGATTAATATTGTATTACGTCTTATAATTAATTTTCGTTGCTTACTATCTGAGATGTATACGTGCATGCATGACATGCATGCATAACGGCCGTGCCTGCCGATCATTTCATACTGTGTGACAGGTGCGGAAGCAATTCGAGAGAAGGGTTTGCGTGCGCTGACTGGCTAATGTCATATTTCACATAGGCTGGATTATTTTAGTTGATATGCTTTTATAAGTAGCCTATGAACCGAATTTCGTGTGTTTTTGTGCGGGTGCGCTCTGTTATTTTGCCGAGGGATTTTATGGAGTCAGTTCAATGTTGCGATCTCGGCTCAATCAAAACAGTCTTGACAGATAATGGTTCTACAACAATATGCTTAAAACTTTTCGCCTTGATCGTTCCCTGTGTGCGACTTTAAACTGTGGGGACATCTGCCGACCATTATGCGAGATGTAAAATGTAATGATATAGACCTTTACGAGTTTGTAATCAGCAACTAGAAGACATTATGTATTTCTATCTATGAAGTAACGAATATCTGAGATCTCATGACAGGATCTAGTGGTATTGTAATCAGTGACTCAAACGTCTGCTTTGCCACCTAACAAACTAACATACTACTAACCTCATTATTCGTTATTATAGCCTTCGGCTAGTATGACTACACCTAAATAGAATAGATAACTAAGACTTATGAGAGAATAAAGAACTAGAATAATAGTAGACTAAGGTCCAACAAGTCACTTGATGTGGCGCATCACGTGATGGGATGATCTCCGCGGCGTCATATCGGCTCGGTCCTTCTAGCGTCGTGAAGTGAGCTTTGGATCATTTACCAATAGTTCACGGGCTTGTAATAACTGATTTCTTAGATGATATCACACTGTTATTAAGAACGATAGGACTGGCTTGTTAATAATCCTGTAGAACCACACAGCACTTCGTGGTGTGGTAAATCACCGGTTGTTCCCTTAGCGAACCAAGATTGGGAGGGATCACAATATCACACGAGATCAAAAGATTTCATTTGTCAATGAAGATTTCATCGAGACTCACTTCTTGTGAGTCTTGCAGAAGACTTAAAAGGAAATGCGACTTTTTACAAAATGAAGGAGGACCGTGTTCCAACTGTAAAATGAGAAACATTGGCCATTTATGCTCTTTTGGAAAAGACACAGACAGTCTAAAGAGAGCCTCTTCTGGCATGTCGGTATCTTCTGGCTCTTCTATATTATCACCTCCGTCTTCATCCTCGAACTTTAATGCATCAGAGACCACAGCTCCTTCAACTGCCACCTCGTCTCCCGTAGATGGCGTCAGCGTGAAAAAGGCTAAACCTGATCACAATATGCCCAATGATGAACCGCTAGCAGCTGTAAATACTCATACAAGCCTGCCAATCAACTTTCTAATCTCATGTGTTTTGCAGTTTTTCAAAACTCCGGAGACGTCATATTATTTGGACTGTGATCAACTCATGACAACTGTAGTGGATTTGGGTAGGCCATCTAGTTGGAGCGGTCTTACATGTCGGGAGGCAGATGACGGTTCCCTCGACCATCATCCACTGACTCCGTCTTCAGCAGCTACTACTACTACTACTACTACTGCCTTTTCAAGTTTAGGTAGCTCACCAGATCTGGCGTCCATTGCCCTCCTATATATTGTTTGTGCCACAGTGATTGTTCGAAGAGGAGCAAAGGTTGGAGCCTCGAGTAATTTCTCCGGAACAAGAGAACAATTGGCCCATGAACTAGTGGAAATTCACGAACGTGCCATTGAGCAAGTAAGTAACCTGTCACTGAGATTGTGCCAGGCATATATTGTAAGAGCCCAGTACTATTCAATCATTGATAAAAATGAAACAAGCTATCACACACTTCAGAGAGCAATAATACTTTTTGAACAGTTGCCAGAGCCATCGTCTAACGAGGATTTAAAATATACTCAGGCATATAACGCAACCTTTGTGTATATGGGGTACTTGGAATCGACGATCGGTGTGTATGCCAACATGCCGTATATTTTGACCGACAAAATCTTGAAGTATCGCCTTGATGAGGAAGCAAGCGACTTCCGTCTTCGTAGAAGACTAGTTTGTTTACAGTTCATGAGAAAGGTTCAGATGATCATCAACATGCCAATAATAGGAGCGCCAACATATGAAGAACAAGACGCGCTAGAGCAGGCGATGGTGGATTATATCGATGTTGTAGATACAATAGAAGGCGCACTTCTACCGTATGGACAGATGATGCTGTTGTTATCGCTTGTTAAGCTACGGACGCATATGCTGATGAGACTTGGTCCTAAGAATGATTCAGATGGATTACTGAGAAACAAGCATCTTATGAGACTTTCAGAACATGGCCAAGCAATTGTCAAATATCTTGAAATAGTCACTCGTATGTGGTATCCAGGAAATGGTCGTAGTAGTAGCATTTACTTTCTCGGGTCTTCGCAGTTTCTAGCGGTACATCTTTTACAAGGGTTGACCTGTCTTTGGATTCTATCAGTGCTGACACGGAATGGCACAGATGGCATGATATTCGGTGACATTCGTGATGGTATTTGGCAGAATATCGAACGGTTGAGAAATGACATGAAAGTTTGCCGACGAACGCATATCTTATTCAAAGGGATCGATTTTCTTTCTAGTGCCCAACAAGAAGGGACTCTTGCGAGGATTCCAGCTGAGTTTCATAATGGCATTGAATCTATTGCTGGGCAGTGGAATGATTCACAACAAGAGCCCTGGGACGATTTCCGGTCCACTTTTGATGATTCGGTTCTTTGGTCGTTTCTTCTATCTCAAAGTACATTTGACGACACCTTGGGAACTCTGGTGGCTGATACTGACGAATCGATAATATTAAACTAGGCGTCTTCTGTACACTTGCTTTTCAACTTATTTATTTACGATAGCCTTAATTAACACATTGTCATATATTATTTATATCTCTTATATATATATATTATAACTTAATCAGTTAGCTACTTGCTGACAAGTACTTCTAATAATGGACCACAGTCGTACCCTTGGCCGTTACTAAGATCGACTAGAGTGGTATCTCCAAGAGTATGAATGCCTGGTGATAATGCCAACAAGGTTATTGTCGCTTCAAAGCATGCTTGTGGGAGTAATGGTCCTATTCTAACGTCGTTTACTAAGCTGATTATTCCTTTATCATGTAGAGATCGTGCGTTTGAAATGCGCATGAGAGTAGCACGATCAATGACGGGGAACAAGTGAGGATTCTCTGTGGTGAGGGAATTACCGTTAGCAGCAGTATTTTTTTCATTAACAAATGCAGCTTCTCGTGATTGAAAAAAGAGAGTTAGGTTTCTAGTTACTGAAGACCGATTAATGGCAAATACTTTCCACTTGAATTGTTGGCCGATTTTAACGGCACTAGGTCCAGTGAACGATAAGACCAGGTTAGCAAGAAATGGTCTACCTAATCGAGCTGCTGTGGATGATGTACTTAGAGAGAGATTGCTGGATGTTCGATTAAGTGGTCGTGCAGTTCTTCTTATAGGTACCGCGTCAGATGGGTTGGTGTTGTTTATAAAAGGACTTTGGACTGCAGTCGGCACTTGTGAATTGTGAGAATTGTCAAATTCTACAGTTGTGTCCCATTTGGTCTTGACCTTTGGAGATGATTTTGGTGGATTGGTAGTATTCGTGAGGTCGTTGTTTTTGCTATCAGCGGTATCGATTGCAGGGAAACAGTCAATGTTTATGGTAACCGGAACTGCTTTTCCACCTGAAGGCCCATCAAGTCCTTCAATACTATAGCATAAAACAAGGTTTTCTACCGGACGTAGCCATTGAGGGAGCTGAACAGGCCCAAGTCGACAAACGGATCCATCAGTTAGATCGAGACCCACCGACGTGATTAATACATCGACCTTTGCCGTTTCTCCACATGTTATTTCTATACTGGCAATTAAGTTTTCACTTTCTCCCCCGCTAGGTAAAATAGCACATCTTAGTCGTAAATTGAGAGCTGGATATACAGGAATCAATAATTGCGACGATGCTAACTGTAAGTCATCATCGACAATATGAGGAGTAGAAGGAATTGGAGTTACTTTGTGGACCGCTGCGGCCGCAGCAGTTGCAACAATGGAAGATATGGCAACATCTGGGCTGTTTGTAGATCCATTTGTAGCGTCACTATGATGATGATGATGTTGATGATGGTGATAATGAGATTGTGGGTCTCCAAAATTCAGGGCTTCAAACAGATTTGCCTGGCCAATTGGCACGAGCTCATCGAAATATTTTGTTTTGGCACTTAATGATACACGACTGGGTGAATCTTCTGCAGGGAGTACAGATATCACAGATGAAGAGCTTGTTCTTAATGTAGCAATCGAGTCAATAACCAATTTTGGGTGTAATAAGCGAGATCTTGGGTGACTGACAGGTACTTTAAGAGACCAGATGGCAAGATCAGGGGTCGAACTAACCAGGTTCTGTTTGGTGATGGTTTGGGAGAAAATGATATGTATTCTTTCTTTGTCTTGATTCTGCCCAAGAGGAGTCAGTCCTATTATCTTAATGTCCACCGGTATTGCGATCGAGTCAATCAATGATCCGACTTGTGATCCGCTTAATTCAAAGTATATCGTTAACTCTTCGTCATAAAACACTTGCTTTCGGACCTTGCAATTCGATAATTGAGAGTCTATACTAACGACTTCACTTTCGTTTGGGACAAATACCTTGAGAGCGTAAGATGTGGAGTCAGGGATGTTCTGGTTTTCTCCAACAGTGACCTCCTCCGTATCAGCGGAGACCTCTTTGACAGCCATTCCGGACTTATCCAGTTAAGCTTGTTGGTCAATAATGACTCAATTTGGTCCTGTACTTGGATATTAGATCTATATTAGACCTGGATATTGGACCTGGATATCGGACCTGAATATTAGGTCAGATATTGGGTCAGATATTGGATCAAAATATTGGACTTGGACCTCAATATCCTTGGATCCAGACTCTACCGCGTACGCGCATCATCTTCGTAGGTTAGGGGTTTCCTCCGTCATGACTTGTCACGCTCACGTGAGTCAAAGAGGAAGTTGTGTAAGTTCAGTAGGTTCGGACTTATTCCGAAGGATTCTTTCAGTTCTTTGCGCAAACAGTTTGTGAAAAACAACGAGATATTTAGTCATCAAATTATAGACACTTTGTGAATACAGTTAGCAAAAATGGGTAGTAACATGGATTGGGATGCCGTGACGGTTGTCGGATCAAAGGCAAGAGTTGGATCCTCAGGTCCAAGAGCCACAGTAGCCCGTTCTCAAGCCGAGATCAATGCAGCTAAAAGATCAGGAAATGTCGTTGCTGTTGAGAAGAAATATGCTGTTGGTAATAAAGGAATCTCTACTGAAGGCCAACGTTTAACAAAGATTGACCGTGAGAACGAGGTTGCTCCACCTGCCAAGATCTCTATGGACGTTGGTCGTTCTATACAAAAGGCACGACAAGATAAGGGCTTAACGCAAAAGGATCTGGCCACTCGTGTGAATGAGAAGCCCAACGTTATCAATGATTACGAAGCTGGTCGGGCAGTTCCCAACCAGCAGCTTCTAGGAAAGATTGAAAGAGTGGTAGGAGTTAAACTCCGAGGTAAAGATATTGGATCTCCACTAGGTGGACCCAAGAAGAAGTAAAAAAAAAAATTTGGTTTTTCTGGTATATGAATCTCAATAACGTTTTCCTCACACTCGTAAATCCCAGCTCGAGCGAAGCGAGCAACGGGTCTGGGCAGAGCCCAGCCCGCCGGAGGCAAAGCACCGACATATAATGTACAAGAGTTGTGGTTGAAAATAAATATAAAGTCTAGTTCAAGCTGTCGCTTCCCTCCAGCACTGGCGGTGGGGAAGACAGTTCCATGCTGTCAGGGTGGTTTTCAATATAAACAGGTGTATGTGAAGAGGCCATGTCGTCGTCGTGGTCTGCAGAGGATGAAGTAGTAGGTAAGAAAGAGGAATGATTCTCTTTTGATGTAGCTACACCGCCACTACTACCACCTCTTTGACCTTGCTGATTCACAATACTGTCAACATCAGTGTCTTCAAAAGGACGGAGCATGGTTTCAAGCGTCACAGATACAGGTAGAGCCGATGTGATGAACCCCAGCCCGCCGAAATCAGAGTCAAGATCTATGGGTAACACTTTGGACACCCCTTCAAGAAACCAGACTTTCTCCTTCATTTCCGACGTGAAGGAGCGCACCAATTTGTAGTATACACGAATGATGCGTTTTGCTGCGTCGTCGCCATTACTTAGCAGAACAAGCAGATTACGGTCCAGTAAGGCGGGAAACGAAAACACCCGAAGAATGAAATCCGACTTGTACCGTTGATGGAATAGCTTATCAATATAGACGAGAGTATGAAAGTATGGTGATGATGTATGTACAGGGTATAGATCTTTCAATTCGTCGTCAAAACATGCCAGTCCTGACATTCCTGATAATGCTCCGGCCATTCCAGGAAGTCCTCCTCCTCCTCCTCCTTGGTTGAGTAGAAGTTGAGCAGCAGCAGCAGCGGTTGCGTTGGCATTGGTGTTGGTATTGGAGTTGGCAGTTAAATCGTTGGTGGATGAATTGCCAGATCCATTACTATTATTATTAGCAGCTGCTGTTACTGCCGACGCGATATTGGCACCACCAAACATTGCAGCCAAGGCCCCGAGACCGCCTGATAATGCACCTATGCCGCTGAGATTTAACGCTCCTAATCCTCCACCAAGTCCACTACTAGCCATCATGGCTTGAGCCATAGCAGGTAGCTCACCTTTTGTATCAGCCAGATCACTCAGATCCACATTGACTAACCGGTAAAACCTGCTCTCTGGTGGTAATGGACCTACAGCCAAAAGAATAGTAGCAGCTCCTCTTACATGATGAAGCCATGCCGAAGGAGGAAGGCTACTGGGGGACATTTCATCGGGTAAAGCAGCATTTGCTAGTGCGTCTAATATCAACAACACTGAAGCAGCTACCAAAGCATCGACGTTTTTAGGAGTCACCTGTTGAACTTCTTCCCGTAATAGTCGTAATGCTTCTCCACGATGAACCGTGACTGCGTTGTCGTATATCCCTTTATGAGATCGAGACAGATGGGTGGCAGAAAATGTCATCAGACATCTCATTAAAAACGGATATTCAAATGCCATGATAGGCACGTCTTCACCCCAGACTTTTTCGTTTGAGATTCCTGCAGAAGTAATTGTTTTCCATACTACAGATGTGTAATTATGAAACAGCCTTAAATCCACCATATTTAATGGTCCGCCCGAATAAGATACCTGGTTATTAGCACCATCAGCATTGGTATTGATGGAAAACGAGCAGTCCAGGCCTAAATGAAGACAATTCTTACATCTCGGATGAGTCTCATCACATTTAACTCGTCGCTTTTTGCAACTACTACAACCTCTTCGAGATTTACTATGAGGTCTTCTTCTGACAGGTTTTCCAGACGTAGGTGCTGGGGTGCCAATTGTGCTGGGAGGTGTATTATATGGAATAGAATTATTATTCGGAGTCGTTAAAGTGGACGCAGTGGCGGTGTTATTATTACTATTATTACCATTGTTCACCCCAGCTCTTCCACCAGCCTCTGAATCCGAGTATCCACTGCCGGCTCCAAACGACGCAACACTAATCGTACTACCAGACTGTCTCCTTGATGTCGAGGATCCGGTTGCAGCTGCAAGGTTCTCTGCAGTTAGACGGGAACCATCAGGAGAAGATATCCTAAGTGCCGGTCCAGTTCCGTTGTCATTATTATTCTCGTCTTCGGAAGCAGACGCCGAAGTGGTTTCTATTTTCACAACTGAGCTGGAATTGGAATGCGATCTTGACTTGGGTTCCGACATTGACTACCGCGGGTTACTCGGACTCACGTCACGTACGACAATAACGGGTTACTGGATTTTATTTGATTTTCATAAACACCCTTCCAAGGGCATGTCGCACTGAAAAAAACAGCTGTAAGAGTGACTCCACAATGACTCCACAATGATTCCACAGTCACTTGATCTGTCAGCTCATATAATGGAAATTATTCCTTCCCCCAACGCAAGCAATTGGTTGTTGTTTATTTTGTGTTGAACAAAAATAAACAGACGCTTAAAAAAAAAATCAACACTAGCCGACAAAAGAAAAACAATCTCTCCCTCACAAAAATATCAATTATCAATTAAGCAGTAACAACTCTGAACACTGTCAGTTGCCAGACTCACGACCTACCACGAAAACCCTATTCAAAGCCAATTTGCACATGTAAAACTACGTGCCTCTGTAACGTGATGGATGACGTTTCTCTGCTATGCAGCCGTGCTAATCCCGCCGTTACGACCGATACGATTGCAGGTGGGGCCCTGCAGGGCGGACGGGGGGTCGCCCTCCGGGGGCTGGGCTCTGCCCAGACCCGTGGCTCCGCTTCGCGGAGAGCGAGAGACTGGTCGTGACAGAGGGAGGGGGGGTCTGTGTATACTCCGCGAAGCGGAGCCACGGGTCTGGGCAGAGCCCAGCCGCCGGAGGCGACGCGACCCGTCGAGCACACACACGGGCACAGGAAGGATCTATTGTTTTATATATAGGTCTAGTGATCGTGGGGATCCTGCTCTTGGCGCTCAGGGTCGACCTTGATCATGGTGTCGATTCTGAGAATGGCAATACAGGCCTCAACAGCCGACTTGAGCGACTTGATCTTGCTCATGGTGGGCTCGAGCACGCCGGCGTGGATCTCGTCGATGATTTTGCCGTTGAGGAGGTCTAGGCCGTAGTTTTTGTAGTTTTTACGTTTCACATCTGTGGGCACAGCACTTTGAGAGGCCGCGTGATACGACCGCAGTTTGGCCACGAGATCCGACGAGTCCTTGGCCGCGTTGACAGCCAGAGTCTTGGGGATGATTAGCAGAGAGTTGGCAAACTCGGCAATCGCCAGTTGTTCTCTAGATCCGAGGGAAGTGGCAAAGTTCTCCAAATAAATGTTCAGAGCGGTTTCCACGGCGCCGCCGCCAGGCACCACGTACCCGGACTCAAGCGTCCGCTTGACAACCGACAGTGAGTCATGAACAGACCTCTCCATCTCATCCAGTTGGTATTCATTGGATCCACGAAGGATAATAGAACTGGACGAATGGACCTTGGTACCTTTAATAAGAATACACTCGTCGTCAGAAATGCGTTGCTGTACCACCTCTTCAGCCGACCCCAGAAACGACGGCTCAAACACCTCGTCGCCATCTAGATTCGATAATGTTGACACCAATGTAGCACCCGAGGCTCTAGCAATACGTCGAAGATCCTCTTTTTTGCACCGTCTAACCGCCATTACTCCCGCTTCAATGAACAACTTCAAACACATGTCATCAATACCTTTGGTAGTAAGTACCACATTGGCCCCAGCACCAATGATCTTGTTGATCTGTTCGACAATGATGCCATATTCACGTTTACGAATGGCTTCCAATTGTTCTGGATCGTCGATAGTCACGTTGACGCCAAGTGCCATTCGAGTCTTTTGTAGATTCATATCCAGTACCGCAATCTTGGCATTGGGAATATATGTCTTCATAGCTTGGCTTGCAACTGTACAGTTGAGAGCATATCCTTTAATAAGTAGAGACTCGGTAGAAGATTTGCCATGGGATTTTAAAATGTTCACGGCCTTGACTGGGTACTTGGTCTCTCCTCTTGTATTGGTAGTTTTGACAGCCAGAATCGCGTCGACAACTAATTTCGAGAAAAACTCAGAGTCGGCACCAATGATCTTACTTGACATACTAGTCTTTGCAATATTGATCAGTGTCTCCTTACCAAGAGATTCCACTGATGAACTCATGACCTCGTTAATATATTTGACGGCCTCTTTCAAGGCCAATCTATATCCAGTAATGATAGTAGTAGGGTGGATTCTGTTTTTAACCAACTCATTGGCCCTTCTTAGTAGTTCAGCAGCAATAATGACAACACTAGTGGTTCCATCGCCAACCTCTCTATCCTGTTGTTGAGCCAATTCCACAAGAATCTTGCCTGCTGGGTGCTCGACGTCCAAAAGACTAAGAATTGTCGCTCCGTCATTAGTCACCGTCACATCGCCAATATCATCCACCAGCATCTTATCCAAGCCTACTGGGCCCAGAGACGATTTCACCACATTGGCTATAGCTTGACAAGCGAGAACTGCTATGTTAGTACCCAACGTTCGACACAGAAAACTTGCTTGCACTTACCATTCTGATTACGTATATCGTCACCACTGATTTTCTCACCGCTGAGAACTACAAATCGTCCGTTAGTAATGCAACTGGAATGATTTCGCGTTTTCCCGCCACAAACACAAACACAAACTTACACAGCGTGTCGGATCGCGCAGCCGAGTATACTTGAGACATCACCCGAGTTTTTGTTGTTTGTTAATTGATTTCACACGACAGAGACCTTACTGTGAGTGCGTCGTGGTTGTCAGATATTTCATTTCGAGCTATCTCGCTTGTGATCCAGTCCTGCACGGCTGGACCATTTTTTTCCGCCTGCTTCGACGCGGCTTCTCCTCTCTACCCCCTGAGCCCTCGACACCCGGGGGGTCTGCCTCCGGCGGCTGGGCGCTGCCCAGACCCGTAGCTCCACTTCGTGGAGAGGCTCTGAGCTCCGGGCGTACGAGCGAAGCGAGCAGAAAGTGGTTCACGATCCCAGCTCGAGCGAAGCGAGCCACGGGTCTGGGCAGAGCCCAGCCGCCGGAGGCAGACCCCCAGGGGGTCGAGGGCTCAGGGGGTAGAAAGAAAATCAGAGTTAAAACGAAAAGGAAGAAAGAAAAAAACACACAAGACATGGCAATCACATAACAACAGGACAAGAGAGGCAGTGGGGCGAGATTATAACACAATGCATTTCTTGCTCTTCTTAATGACGGGGGGCTCTAGAGCGGCGACAATGGCCTCGTCAAACACGTTCTTGAGTCCCTTTTGAGTCAGAGCCGAGCACTCGACGTACTTGACCGCGCCCACCTCGCGGGCCAGGCGCTCACCGCTCTCGGGAGCCACCTGGCGCAGCTTCTGACGAGCCAATTTCTGAATTACCACCGGGTCGTCGCGTAGATCGATCTGGGTCCCTACAATCAAACACGGCACACCTGGACAGTGGTGGTGCACCTCGGGCAGCCACTTCTCTCGCACGTTCTCAAACGACGCTAGCAT